>JAODAG010337103.1:0-10388 GCA_027574785.1 Orphnurgus asper
TCATCTTATCCGGTCAAGTGTCTTTACACATGACCAGCTGAAGCACCCTTCGAGGTGGAAGCATAACACGAGTCAGTTTACCGTGACGTTTAGATTGGCGCCGGTAGGCCTATACATACGGGTAATGTTATTCGCAAGCTGCGTATTGCGCCGAGTACGGTACCTTTAATACATTCACCCAAGCAAACTGCCGGCAGCAGCATAATACCCGCTTAACCTCGGCACCAACGCGAGCATCAACCAACCCGTTCCCGGCCCTGATTTTAGATCAGCCTGACTCGAGAGTAGTACGTGGAGATCATGGCTATATCAGGTGGTGCCGTCACCTAATCATGTATATAGTACATGACACACTGTAGGGGCAATGTGACTGTGAACTTACTTGTTTCTACAATTGGCATGAATGTCGATTAACTATACCACATAATAGTAAACATAGAAATGTATTCAGCCAGTAGATTGTGTGTTTGATTGACCATACGTTTGTAAGCCGTCCGTTTCACGGCAGTGCTAGCAAGTTAGTTGCACTGGTGGGAGCCAAATACATCGGAGGGCAGAAGCCAGTTAGTTTTCGTCATGAGACAGTGTTATTACAAAAGGTCACCCCATTTTTTTTGTTTTTTGGGAGGAGTTTTTGGCAGAAATACCCTTGACTAAAAGTGACACCCTGAGATTCACGGTAATTTCACGGAGCCGGGAAAGCAGTGTACTACTTGTTATTTCGAGGTTTCTTTCATAGTTGGCCGGGAGGGTACTGCCCACTCCATCCTCCCCCTCGTTCCCGGTACACCTTTCAGTGGTGACACAAATCAAAAGAATAAGGAATGGTGGGGAAATCCCAAACTACTCGGCTATGGAGATGATCGTTTACCTAACTGTTACCTTTCCTGTTTTCAAGAAGTTAGGAGTCTTTGGGAAATGTGTTTTCCACTAAGAAGTATCGAAATCACGTGACTGACTCAGCGCTAACTGGATGACGGTAAGGGAAATGACCCTGTTTCCCGTGGGTGTAGAAAATAACCTGCCTTGGCGTAAATGTGACAGGCCGCGCATGTAGGAAACGGATGATTTTAGAATTGTGGAACACGGAATTAGGAATGAATTCCGCTTTACGTCAGACCCTGCTAATTGATCTTGACAATACAAAAGTGGGCACCGCGGGTAAATTTATTAGTGATTGGGATTTGCGCTTTAAGTTCGACGATGTGTCCAATGTTTTAAAACAATGTCATGGTCAGCCCAAATTGACTAGACAGCGTGAAACTTGCATTGGTTTTGCTTCCCCCAGGACTAGACCGTGTCATTAATAGGCCTATGTTAAGTTAATTATCGGCTGCTTTCATTGATCCTTTTCAGTACATGATGGAGCATCTAATTGGAGTGAAACTTAAGTAGCCTTAGCCTACCGTAGTATAGGCCTATGCTTGGAGGTTGAATGTTCTGATATTTCGATCCGTGAAAGCATTGGCTGTAGCCTATACAGTTTCTTTCTATACTCTTCCGCAATTCAGTGTAGCCCGATATAAAACAATAAATTTAAGTTTCTGAGAGTGGTAAAGCCTCTGTGAATGGGAGATACAATGATGGGTAATGCTTTATGATATTGACAAGTTTCACAACACTGACAAGAAAGAATTAACTGCAGCAGTGGATGATACTATATTTAATAAGTCACCAAACGATGAACCTACAGTTGGTAGTAGGGCACCGAAAACCAAACGGCGGTATGCATGCCTGCATATGCCTGTGATCCCAATCAGATTTCCATCGGACTACTGTCGACAAAGACGTCATTTGAAGAGTATATTGTGCAACACCGACTGCCTGCCGTATGACAGCCTGCAACAATTTAATTAGTTTAGTTGATTTATGGGTTAGGAATCTTCGTAAATGAAGAACCCTATCCGTAACCTTGGGTTAACACTGGCTTTAACATTCGTTCGGGCTTTTGTAACCATGTTCAGATGCAGGCGTAAAACCACGATCATCCCATCCTGCTCCGATCCCGGGACTGCCAATATTACTCAGCTGTTAATACAACAGTGCATTCAAATTATATTATAATTTTATGCCTAAAGTTTAGTTCCCAAAGACCAGAGTATATATAGCAGGAAATTTGGAGTGAAAGCAGTGACAACCCAGTACAGCTGAAATGGGAAGTCACATATTAACCACTAAAGAAATGCGATAGCAGTTTTTGAAAATTATTCTATTCTTCCGTCACTAACAATGTGTGAGGCAGTAGCAGCTATTATATTTCACTATACAGCTTCCATAGCTTCATTGTCACCTCAGGTTATAGACAAGGCCAGAATAGGTCCAGGAAAGCGCTACATTTGTTGTTCAATAATGTGAATAGGAGGCCCTTAACTGAATGCTAATTATTGTTTGCACAACACATATGCGCATATTGCCTATCAACACTTTCATGCCAGGTTTGATGCAAGTCGGACAATCCCCTAAGAAAGTATGTCTTTGAAGAATTTTGTGAATGACACCAAAAACATCTTGTCATTATGGAGGACCAATGTCCCGAGTATAGAAGTCCATCTGACATGCCTTTCACGAATACACGATTCAATTCATTGCACGGCCTTGGCATGCATGTTTTTCCAATCGACACCTGCGTACCAAATTTAAAGAAAACCGGACCCTCGGTGGTGGAGATATTGACAACTTTAATTATTTTTCCTTGAAGCCCCACACACTCATTAATATGCATGTTAGATAGACCTGAAAACCAATAGGGATCATCTGCTACTTAACCACGACCAACTCGCATACACAAAGTTGGACCAGTCTGACATGCCATATGGCTCGAGTTACCGTGAGATTAGTCCAGTGTGCCACATGTACAAACACAGACACCTGGACGAAAACCGGCAAACTCACATAGTAATCATGATCTCCTAGATCCCCTCCCGAGGAATCAAATCAATGAACAATAGTAATCCAATAACTGCCAAGATCTGCCAGGACTGCACACAATAGCCCATTGTAAGCATAGTGTTAAAATCACAGTAGCAACAGGAGGGGGGGGGGATGTGGGATAACACCATGCACATCGAAAATCACAACAGAACACTGAACACATGCAACCTTAAGAAACGCTGGAATTCTTTACAAAAAATTACACAGAGATGACAAAGAAAACTTAATATAAAATTTCAAGCCCTTGTTGCAGAAAATTATAAGTTAAAAATTCAGGTCACATGCCCACCATCAAATGCAGCAGCCATTAACTTACCCCTTCAAAAATGGGATTAAAATAGTAGCCACACTGCTTTTTTACTTTAATTCATTTACTTTAAATGATGCTCTGTGAATAATAAAAGAAAAAGAAATTTTTTATACAGATAATTATTAATAAACTGCATAAATAAACAGGCGTCCAAACACAATAACACGGTGTAACATCCCATAGGAATCTCTGGACAAAATTGATGACCATATATAGATTACTCAACTTGCAAAGTCACAACCACAAGAATAAAAAAAAACCCAAAATACTAAAAAGTAAATACTAAAACTTGAAATCACAATGGAATCAGATGGGTTGGATAAAATAAAACGTTACAATACATGTAATACAGCCGAAATTACAAAAATGGCAAAATGTAATTATTGAGCTTTACTACATCTGAAAATAACATGTATGAAATTAAAGATGGGAAGAGTGTTATTTAAATCCTGTGAATAAATTTAATGAGATAATTAGCAACCTTTAAATTATACCCCCAAAGGAGGGTCAAAAGAACCCCCCCCCCCGTGGCAAACTCTTGCCAGTAGTGGGACCATGGTTCGACCTTTTACAGAACCGTACCTAGAGTCTAACAGTAGAAAAACCAGTGGTAACAAAATTATGATTTCCAACCCTCCATAAATGCATTCTATTTACATTAAAGATTTCTTGGAATATGGGACTAAATAAACTAATTCCTGCATTATTTTACCTCAGGACACACTGCCTCTAATGGAAACCTATCAAAACACTAACCCAAATATCTTTGAGATTGCTGACAGGAAATTAAGTGCATCATTTAATAATCCCCTCCAAAATATGTTAGAAACCCCTCCCCCCCATCCCCAAATGGTAAAGTAAAATCAAGTCTAACTTTGGCATTTGTTTTATGACCCTCCTGGGGTTTGTCATGCTCGTTTGAATAAGAGACCATTTGCCTAAACTGGCGGAAGATGTCATTCTCATGCAATTAAATCTATTACTTTCAAGGAAGACTGAACTTGATCCTCCAATGAAAACAGATCGTCATCACTGTCCAAAAGCAGCTGGATCGATTGAATAGAATCTCCCCCCAAGGCACTTTTGGATATTTTAGCTGGCTAACACAAGTTTCAATACAGATTCATTTTAATCGGGTGATGGAGCTATGACTGCAATATCCTGTCTTACGGTGGCATAAACATAGATACAGTGACATCACTATATACAGTAACAACACTGCATCTAATGTACACTATCACTTACTTTTATCAATGTTCAATGATACTCGTTTCCCAGAAAGGACATTACCTCAAACTGTAATCATTTTCTTCACCTAATTGGAAGTTATCCTCTATTAACCACACTGGAGGTTTAGTGTCAATATCATAAAGCATTACCCTTCATTGTATCTCCCATTCACAGAAGGCTTTACCACTCTCAGAAACTGATGACAAAGAACATAATACATCCTTGTTTAATGAGGTTTGTGGAATCTTTACCAAAGGACAAAATTATTTGATTTTCATGCAGGAATAAAAAAAAAAACAGGTTTACTTCCTTCCTGTGGGCTAACCACCACTGTCAGTCTAGAACTTTATCTGACCTTATACCTAATGGAAGTCGGAAACTGTATGGAAGTCTGCTCATTTGTTTTCATGCTTTTCAACTTAAACAAAAAATAACTGAACGTGCAAGAGGTATAACCAGAATCATGGCAAACTCATATCCATATATCTGTACACACAAGTTTGAAACAAGAACTATTAACTAGAACAAGACAAAGCGATTTGCGATGAAAACAAAGAGCTTGAAAGAATAAAATTCTAAAACCCAGTTAAAACTTGCCCACTATGTGTAACACTGGATGCTCCTTACTATATGCTTAAAGGATGCATGGCTAAACAATTGGCCTTACAACCCACCCCCCCAAAAAAAAAACCCATGACATGTCTTAACATTGGGCATTCACACCAATCAACTTCCATGTGTATAAAAAAGCTTCTCATAGTTTGACCATCCAAATTGTGAAGTGTTTTCACTAAAAATTTCCCACTTGCATTCAATTTAATTAGCTAGCGGTGAATAAACTCCTAGATTGTACTCTCCTCATCTATCATTTTCTCTCTTTCATTCTATCTACCTGTGATTCATATGCAGAGTGGAACATTGCACCTTTAAATAATTGCATTTGCATCATCATCATTTCCCACCCCTCCCCACCTTCCACAGAAACCTGAACGAACCTCGAACCAACAACAATTAATGACAACTGGATGAAGGCCAGATTTGGTCTGGCCAATGTACTGACACACACAAAAAAAAACACCAAATTTATCAGAATCATTAGCATCATCATTAGTATGAAAAAAGTGAAAAGTCACAAGAAGTTAGGGATTTTCAGTACAATGAATGCACTGTTGTCACAAATAGTTTAGGAAGACACAACCTACACATTCACAAATAATTCTGTGAGGCAACAAAGCTGACGTTCTTAAAAATGTGATTTCTTTAGAATGTACACTTCCAATAGCAGATAGAAGATGCGAGACCTTTACTATTGATGCAGCAGCAGACATTACATTTCATACATTATCCACATTCCATCCTTTGCTCAGGCATGCATTATTTAACTGATCAACATACTACAGAGCACATTCAAATTCATGAACAAATGAGTCAAAGTCATGAATCAATAACCTTTCTGAGATATTGGCTAATCCACATATTTCTTGCCGGTTCCCCCTCCAGCGGCTAATTAATAGTTATCGTGACAGTCACATCAGTTAAAATAAGCTCCAATATTTTTTCAATGAGCTGTTACATAAAAACCAGCGATATATTTAACCCATTCCTTCATCACCCAGAGCTTTCATTCACCGCTTCAATTAGAACACAATGAGATCTATTATTGTTTCCATGCATACCCTTGAAAGGAAGGGTACTGACCGATACGCTGTTACACTGTATAAACTAATGCTCAACAACCAACACTGATAAATACCACGTCTCGTATACAACTTCCTGCTACATTGCGACCACAACTCATAGAACAATAGATAAACCCATATAAGAACTTACATGAAACAGGTTATGATACTTCATTCTAAATGCAAATTGGACGATATTCTATAAAAGCGTATGTTCATGGTTTCCCCTAGTGACACGAAACATGTGTCTGATACACTGAGTGATTTCACAATGACTTTCTTGTCCAAACCTTTTAACAGACACCACCAGGGGTATGGCATATATAAAAGTTCTTTCTTGCGCGGCACTTTGAATGAAAAATATGGTTGAACGAGGCATCTTGCGATTCACTAACCCTCACAATAGCCTTTTACAATTTGACCTATGGTCGTCTACTGCCTAACATCTCCCACTGTTTCAAAGTAATGCTTACAAACATCCCAAAGGCGCCATCTTTGACAACAAAAACTTCACAGCATACTTCTCCCCTGTGAGGTTGTCGGAGATTTAAGGTATATCCGTGAGGAGACGGATTATGTCAAAAGTGAAAAGCGAGCCTGCCGATTAAAAATAAGAGTGGTCAGCCCCTCAAGATGATGTTCGAATGAGTTCCCCGAGTCTTTGTGAGAGACTCTCGAAGTGTGTCGCGGCGGTTTTAAACTATCACGCAGGTCTTCTTCTTGCCTTGGCTTCCCTTCTTCCCCTTCGTATCGGGGGTCTGGCGGTTGATCTGCCTCACGAGGTCATAAAAGATTTCGTTGACGTTAATTTTGGTCTTCGCCGAGGTCTCCAAAAATGTGCTAAAGAACGAGAAGAAACGGAAGTTGATTTGAACCAAGTCACAAATGGGAGTGGGGGGGGGCAGGATGAGGTCGATGAAACGTTACGTTCGATGATGAATTATAAGGAATTGTGTTGCCCCGGATACTTTTATGCTATTTTAATGTCACTGATGACCACTGACATAAGGTCATAACTTTGACAAACTATACCAGAGCTATAGTCAGCCATCAATGACAGGGAGAATATCAAGGTTTGAAAATCAGGATTCACAAAGACAAAGTTTGTGGCAATAACTATTTATTGTTGGTTGTGATGGTTAAAAAGATGCAACTATGTAGAAATGCACTATTTTCTATTTTCCAAATATATACTATATACTACATACTATTTTCCAAATATTTTATTGTGTAAATAATAGGACACCCATTGAATGCAGCTACACTTTCAGCATTAGTTTCTAAGCAGCAAATCTATGCTTGAAATTCTTTTTAGTTTTGCAACCAAACTGTCATCATAAAGCGCAGTTTGCAGGAGCCTTTTCCCGGTTAGAGAAAATCCAACGTTTTCCAATCACCGTATTGGTTAGCGAACAATATCGATGATAATGTTTGTTTATCCGGTGCATTGCAAAGGTACTAAGTAGACCAGCCCTGTAAGGCGAGCATTATAGTCTAGGGCAATCGGAAAGTTCCTTTTCCCTTGCTTTAGTTTCTGTCGAATCAGGGCAAGGGAGAAAAAAATGGAAAGCAAGTGAAAGAAAATCAGGGCAAGTGAAAGAAAATCAGGGCAAGTGAAAGAAAATCAGGGCAAGTGAAAGAAAATCAGGGCAAGTGAAGTCTGCAAGCCCAGACCCGGAAAGTTGTCTTGAATGTTAATGTCGAGACCTGCAGGAAAAAGTTCTGGCTCTGCCACTGATGCAGACAGTAAACAGTTCTGCTCTATTTATTATGAAACCAAACTCACTCAATCGCCACCGTTAACTTGTCCACAAGAAGTAATTTAAGGAGAGCGGAAGAAGAAAATCTTAAAAAGAGGCACTACAGTCCATACCAGCCAACGCTCAAGTCATTAACTGGATTGCATGGAGACGACACGTCAAAGGATATTTTATAGCGTACCTTCCGGACAAATGTGCATATCCATGAAGCCATAAAATGTTCAACGCCTTTGTCAAACACAGACATCGGCTCGTACATCTCTGATAAACAGTTTTAACGTTACAATGTTTACCGCCCGAGTTTTCTTGGAACTTAGAGCATACAGAGCTCATCTGTAACCAGTTGTACTATTTTATTGTTGTTGTTGCCATGTATCCAGACAATTTGCATCCAAAATTCTTTGCTGAGGATTTATTGCTGCAGTTCTATTTGATATTACTGAAAAGACAGAAGTACAAGCATTTTGACTGAATCTGCATATTATTTACTTCACTCTCAGATTCCCCAAAACTTGTATGGGGTTTAACTAGCTACAGACTCTGGTTACTAGCTGGTTTATTTTATTTGAAATTAACAGCCCGATTTGTTTTGGCTGGCCCCAGCTATTAAGCCACAGAGGCTACCATGCAAGGACAGGTTTCGATGGCTGGCTGTTAATGATAAAACAACCACATTGATAAAGCAGTTGCTGATAACATTCATGAGTCATACTACCCATAAGTCTTTGTTGACATTTCTTCATAGAATAGTACATCCAACAATTTATGTGCACACTTGGACCTCTCAAATGAAGTCATAAGGTAAAATACAACAGGTTGTGGAAACTGCATGCGACCAACAGGTTCAGAATGTGCAGCTATGCAAGACTTCTTTGGTACACACGATTACTAGCAACAGCTAGTCATGTTTGCTACCAATAACTGTCTGTATATGATCATAATTACAGGTCACTGAATAAAAGTTGATTCTTTTTCTTATGATTATAGTGATGGTTATGTAATGATTATTGTTATCAAAATTTATATATAAATTTATTTATAAATTCTTCAATAATTAAGTTGCCATTATATTACTAATTCACTTTTAGGGTTTTTCTCTGATGCAATATTGAAGAATATTTTTTTTAAATGTGATATTGTTAAAATATTACAATTAAATCTCTGATAAGTTTAATCATATTTTCTTGCTTTACAAAATTCTGATAATTTAGCTACTATAGTATAAGAGCAAAATACAGATATAGTCATATTTTAATAACGATATTGTAATCGAATTTCTTTAAAAAATTAATAATACAGTAGTTTCTCGATTTAACGAATTTCGCGGGACTTTACAAAATACTTCGTTATAACAAGAAATTCGTTATATCAAGTTCTTTCAATGATTAATTTGATTATTTTTACTATAAAACCCCCCTTATCTTTCGATATTGAGTAAAATTTCTTGAATATTCTTATTACTTGAGGTCTCTTTATTAACCCCAGGTGCGGAAATTTAATTCTGATCAAAAAAAATTATAACCTTTGCTGACCAATTCTTAGTTCAAAAATTATAAAATGCGCCGCCCGCTTTAAAAATAAATAAATTTTTTGTTATTTTCATTTTTTCGCCTATTTAGACATTTTTTCAATATTATTATTATATAGACCGTGTTGACTCGACCTCATTTCGCTCGCCAATGTCGCCCCTAGCAAGTAGGGGCGACAGTGGTTCACTTATGGGTCTCGGCATCCGCACCTTTTTAAATTATTTAAAAGTTATTTTAGCAAGAAAATATTCAATTATTATTGATAGGTTGTGTTTTTAATTGCCTCTAGAAAACTTTTCCATATGGTCCAGTTATTTTTTCTTCTCCATATAAAATAAAGAAGATGATTTTTAATGTTTTTTTTCGTTCTGTTTCTAGCCTTAATCTGATACTTTATTCCATTGTTTAAACCTTCAATAGTATTTGTATGCACGCCAGTATTTGGATCTTTAAAATTTAGAGAATGATTGACAGTTTCGTGCTGGAAACCAAGTTCTTCACATGGCTTGATATGTGACTTCCACATATCTGTATATAGAATCGATCCAGATTTAACATGATCAGAAAGTATTTTATAAATTGTTTTGGCGTCGCTATTTTCAACATTTTTTGGTGGTACATCTCCATAATCGCTTATCAATATCCAAAATCATTTTCTTTCTTCATTTTCTGCACTTATTTTTTTTGCATAGAAGATCATTGTCAATAGTATATTGGATGGCGATTTCTTCAGATTTGAAAACATCAAGTAAATCATGCATTTTGTAAGTGGGCGGCGCAAACCTATCCTTTTTGAACTAAGAAACAGTCAGCAAAGGTTATAATTTTTTTAGATCAGAATTAAATTTCCGCACCTGGGGTTAATGAAGAGACCTAGAATAATAATAATTTGTAGGAAAAAAAAGAAAATCTCCAAAGATACGGGGGTCCTATAGTAAATTTTAACCCT
>JAODAG010337114.1:0-10388 GCA_027574785.1 Orphnurgus asper
AATACCTCTTTTCTGACAGCAGTACGATCGAAAGACTAGGACTGGGGCAGGGCAGCTGGTCTGGTGGCATTTGATGTCGAATGGAAATATTACTGCATGTCTTTATTTACAAAGTGAACGTCATGTCTTCTAAAACCAAATCATTCAAATTGACATGTATATCGGGTCCCTGGTTCTAATTATTTAGAACGTTAAAGAACCGACAGGTACTTAAAATTACCCCACATTGAAACTCTACATTTAAGATCGTTATAATAATCAGTTTGGTATCAAAAGGTCACACAATTATTTGCTTTGATTTTCATAAAACACTTTCCAGGAATTTGTTTTGAGGATAGAGACCCAGGCTCTAAGATAGAACATCAAGACACGGAATATAACCTTATATTATCCCTGTGATACACACAGTTGGGGAACAATCCGAAAGAGTTTCAAAATAATGCAGAATATTACAATTGTTGCAGGACTAAATGAAACTTACTTCCGTTCCCTCTTGGAGCTAGATATAATCACAACCGTGTAGGTACGTACTGTCCAAAGGAGCGGGGGTGAGGTGAAGCCATTTTTTAACCAACGCCACCGCCACGAAATCAGTGGTGGAATAAGTGTCAGAAAAGAGGTCTGAAAGTTTTTTTTCTAAATTTCTTTTTCCTTTGTATCATAAGGAGGAAATCATGATTCTAAAGAGCTAACTAGAACTTACTTTGAGTCCTCCTTAGTTGTTTTCTGCTGTACCTGTTAATTATTGTTAAATCACCTTATTTAAACCTGAACAATCGTAATCTAAAATAAATATAAAGCTCTTGACAGTGTGGATGAAATTACCCGAGCATTCTTCGGTTTCTATACTATAATACTGGAAAATAGTAGCTGTAACATCTTGTATATGGTGTATTCGTTTACTCGAGCGCTTAAAAGGTTAACATTAGTAGATGTTAACCGATTTTTCATATCATATATCATATATTCATGAAAAATTTCGCTGTCTCTCGAAATTCGATCGGTATGAAATATGCGAAGTTTATATATACAATTTAATTTATTCAGATTTTTGAGATATGAGAGGGCAAATTAAACTTATTTGAGATTCCGCTCCCCGATCGAATCCCAGGCATCCTTTTTAAAGAACGATAACAATCGTATATAAACAGGAGGCGATTTCTGTCAGTGTAATCATAGTTTGATAGCTATTTCCTTTTCTTCTACGGTAATTGCAATGATTTTACTTGTAGTCATTTATAGATGTCGTTGATGTCTGATTTGAACTTGCCTTCTTTAAGTAAGGCTGTTCCGAGAATCTCAGAGAAGAAACAAAACACCCGATAATGTTGTTATGGCTTTTAGAAGAAATTTATGTCCGCGGGGATATGCGTGAAATGCAAATATTTGTGGCGTTGACGTGATATTTACAGAGGATTATATTCAGTTGAATGTTCATTCTTCGTAAAGAGCATATTCTAACTTTACAAAATAACTACCGTATATTCTTGTTCCATAGCGCATAGTCGAATCTCAAAATCGTAAAATTCAACGAACCGTCTAGTTGCTCAAAGTTGTGATGTAATATATATACTATATATATACCGTACTATATATAGTATATACAATATGTATACATTATATATATATGTACGTACTATATAGGCTATATACTTTTGTCTACAGTCAAACCATGTTCGTATGCTCTCAGTTATGCCCTGTTTATCGTTTCTGGCTATCATATAATTTTAGGCTATGTATATATATGATATATATAGTATATATATTTTTAACTGTTCGATAATTCTTCTGCGATATTTTACAAAACCATACATCCTTCATTAGTCGCAAAATACAGGGATCATTTGACTCTGACAGATACTAATTATGTACGGTACGGGATATGTTGCTATCGCTTCATTATAGCGGTAAGGTAGTAACATTTCGGCTGTAATTACCTTTTAAGGAATATACTTTGCATAAAAAACACGCGAGGATTCGCATTGTGAGATGTATTCTACTACACGTGGAGTTCCCGGTTTAACAACTGTAATTTGTTTTAGTCTAAGACTGTAGGAATTAGGCATATATTCAGGTTAGAATTTATCAATATTTTGCAATGTTTGCACTGCCTTTATTTGGTTCTATATATATATATATATATATATATATATAGTTGGATTTGGAGGGGTATAACCATAACGTTATACCGACATTTGAGTTTGTTGAAATCGTCCTACAAACAAGGAATGTTGTTGTAGTGAGTTATACGTATACGAGTTTTGTAATGATGTTAAACTTGATGCTTATGAAACAAAACCAAACAAATCATTATCATTAAAAAAAATGGATGGTGACGACGATTGAATTTATACATAAAGACACCGAGTTGATAGCAGAAATAAGTAAGGACGTTCAGTTAATTGAAAGATACAATGCATTGTAATTTATTACCACGCTCGGTTTGCAGTAGAAAACGTTTAAGTGATGATGTACTATTAAGCACATTTCCGAACCAAGAGATCGTAATTTAGGTGAGGATCATAAGTCATGTGACTAACTCTCCACAGACGTGCAAGATATCATTTTTATGTCGTTGAATCTGATGACAGTACATTTTGCACTCCTGACTACACTATAAGCTAGTAGTAGCCTGTGAAACGAACATATTCGTACGTTTTCGATATGCAAAATTAGTTTGCTTGAACCTAACGTCAGGTATGCTTTGAAGTATAATTGTCAATAAATACATTGATAGGTTGATCGGGAGGTGTGTAGATAACACGATGTATAATTTACATTGAATACATTGATTTGATTATTAGGACATGTATATTACACCATGTATAATCTACATTGAATACATTGATTTTTATCAGGGCTATATATTACACATAAGTATATTCTACATTAAATACATTGATTTGTTTATTAGGACGTGTATATTACACCATGTATAATCTACATTGAATATATTGATTATTATCAGGGATATAGATTACACATAAGTATATTCTACATTAAATACATTGATTTGTTTATCACGTAGCCATCTGTAGATTACACCAAGTATAATCTGCATTAATTGCATTGGCATGTTTATCAGGTGGTCTCATGTAGATTACACCAAGTATAATCTACATTAAATACATTGACATGTTTATCAGGTATGTATATTACAACAACGTATGATCTACATTTAATACATTGATTTGTTTATCAGGAGATGAATATGCATATGTATATACAGTGTATAATATGCATTGATTACATTGACATATGTTTTAATCAGTAGGTCTGAATATACAATTAAAAGTTAAAAAACTTTAGTTTGAAAGAAAGAAAAGTATTGTATTAGCGAATTGATGGTCTTTAATTATTTTGGCTATAACCAATAATGCCCAATTAGGATGATCCGTGGCCTAACTGCTTTGTGTAGAAAACAATCTCATAGTCAGAGTCAGTGTTAAAATTGATTTCCGAATTTGAACGATGCAATAAAGATGATCAGAGTGGATCTTTCGTGAAAAGTAAAACAAAAGGTACGGTACCACTCCCTTTAAATTGATGACAAATTCCCCGAATACCAAGAGTACACCACTAGGCACAGCAAACATTTCTTACAAAACACGAAGTGCTAATTTGATTTGGCCTTTTAAGTTGAAATTTGCGATTTCGGGAAAGGAGAGTAAAGAACGTACAAAGAGCAACAGGCAGTTTCTCTTTGAAAGTCGAGACGTGTCTATACGAGAGAGCACTCTAGGATGCATAATGTATATACATATCATGACTGATGCATGCGACTCCTCCGGGAGACATTGAAGGTGTTAGAAGCCAATTACGTTTGCACTTTCAGTATGTATGACTTCTTATCGTTTGCATGGTTAAAGCATCTTGTGTCAGGTGAATGCTAACGCATCTCTGTTAAAGTTATTTTTTAAAGTATTCTTTCTCTGCGTACAACGAAATTTAAAAACAGCTTCGTTTTCGGTTGATTCTGCTTCTGGCTTTTGAAAACCACTATCGTTACGAACTCCACTTTTCTCACCACTGTGTCTTTACTTAGAAATGTTCTTAGAAATCCTAAGCAACATCACGGTTTTTCCATTACCGGTAAGATAATAAGTATATTTACGTTGCTAAGAATCGT
Organism: Orphnurgus asper; assembly: GCA_027574785.1. Classification (NCBI taxonomy): domain Eukaryota; kingdom Metazoa; phylum Echinodermata; class Holothuroidea; order Elasipodida; family Deimatidae; genus Orphnurgus; species Orphnurgus asper. The sequence goes on from JAODAG010337114.1 coordinate 4,130, forward strand.
CGAAGGGTCATAGTTGGGAAAGTAATTCCTTTTACACACAAACAAATAAATCATTGGTTCCATCGACTAATGGAAACTTCTTGTGAATAATATAGAAATGGAAAAACGGCTTGACTTACCACTCAGAAGAGATGCTGGATAAGCGAAACATTCCGACTTGAAACTTGAAAGACCTGACGTGAAATAAAACCGGAATCTCTCCTTCGAAAGTTTATAACCAACTAATTTGCAAACTGACCACGCAAGTCTGTGACCTCATCCTTTCACAAGGTCACGAAGTCACGGAAGATGGTTTAAGCGTCGATGATATAGCGTGAAGAGTAGCTTCTCCACGATTTATTAATTACGGTCGAGGATATTTGCCAAGATTCACCACGGGAGGTTCGTAAGGAGCGTAACGATTTAAAAATCGCATCGGGTTTTTCAGATATGTATAGTACACAGTTACGACATTACGAGGAATGAACGAAATTGTTTCTTTCAAACTGTACTGTATAAGGAAAAGTCACCCAAGGAAGAACCTGTCCAGTAAGTAATGTCGTGACTGAAGCAAAAAGCAATGATTATGTAACACATTCCATAAGAGGAATATTGTCCTTGTTCTGAACGTGTAATGCAACGATAGAGTGCAGCATCACTCTGAACAGCATGCATTTATATCACAAAACTTACTCCAGGTTGCTGTATTTCCCCACGTTTTGTGATCAGAATGACTACACATCGTAATATATTTATCCTCCGCGTGAACCGCCATCGCATAACAGTGCACTGACCTATAGTGTCTAAACATTGTAATACACCCAGAACGATACTGGCATGCAGACACACGGTGTGTCTGCATTTACTTGGCGAATATAGGCTACACATAATCGATGGATGATGATACCGATCACATCGTTTGAAAGAAGTACTGCAGTATTTCAAGCTCAGCTAGACGAATGTTCTGTTGTGCCTTTGTGATGTCCTTATAAAACTTTAGATTGGATACGATTGGAATCGGTGACTCGTTCCTATCATAACCGGGGGCATACTTTATTTGTAGTGTGAAGCCAAATTTGATTTGAGGAAGGAAATTGCAATACATTGTGATATAGTTCAATAATTTATACCAATTATTTCCATGGAAGTATCAGTGTTGCATTGGTTAAAAAAAACCTGTGAAAATATGGAAGAAATATTTTTTAATTTCAATCATAATCATAGTATTTATTTCTAAGGTAATGCTTTTCAAAGTCACCTTACATTGGTCAACCACGCTGTTACAACGAATCATAAGTTTACTGCCTTGTAGTTTAGCATAAATATGCAAAATTATACTTGACAGAAATATATCAATAATTTTTTGGTCAAAAGAGGTCCATCATATTCCTCCGAGTCTAGACGAAGACTTGTAATGTTGAACCACCTGGAATTCACACATGTCTCTCTGTTAAAGGTATGTAGCTTTTTCAGGATAATTGGGGTTACGCCTATTAATAAATGCACATATCGCATGCTTTCATCTTGCAGCACAATGCTAATACGACATGTAACGATTAACGTAACAAAACTATAAGGAACTTCTTAGCATAGAAATTATATGAATGTTATTGAGTCGTTTTATTCTTGTCTAGACTGGTCTTATCTGCTCTCAACTTCATAAACTGCACGCTTGAAACCGACCGAATCAAACGCTTTTGAAAATTTAAACTTAAAATATGGTCGTACAAAAACGAGAATTGAATTAGGGCGGATGCACATCAGCCCAATTGTGGTCTAAACACCCTTTTGAAGTAAACAAACTTTCCTTACTCAGTTGACCTGAACCTGGTCGAGCTTGGCACATGAAACCGCGTACTGCTTTTTAGGAAAACAAACACCCAAAAGAAAACCTGGGCTCTAAAACCGATTTTGTTCATGTTTACATGGGCAGGTTCTTTTCTGCGGGAGTTATCTAAATGCAACTCTAGTCACTATCGCTATGGCTTATGTGAGTAGAACAACATGGAAAATAACTAATTTTCGAGACCACATTTATCAAGTTTTATGTTCATTTTCTACTGCTAGGGGTTTATTATTCTTCCGTTCTCCCATGGATATTTACTATGAGCAGTATGCTTACTAAAATCACCCAACAAATATTTTTCACACCTTTAAGAAGCCATTCTTGATATTGCATGCTGAGTGCCAATATGTGAATCCTATTTTGTCTGCAAATCCTATCTTGATAATATTGTTGTAAACTCTTGGGAAGTCAGTTAGTGTTAGATCTGGTTAGTATCCTTTTGCATAACTGTCAAATTATGTTTAAAACATTTCCGATGAATTGATCCGACGTCAGAAAATGTTTCCTTGTCGTTTTGTTTTACCTTTGTTTTACTTTTAGTTGTTTGTTTAAAAACAACATTCGCTTTAGAATGGTGTAATTGACTTTATTTTCATTCTTTGAAACCGGCGCAAGCGTCCTGCTAAAATATTCATCGTTGTGTAGCCTATGTCGATTTAGTGAGGTGATAAACAATACACTTTTACCGTATCTGAAATATCTGAAATTGAGCTGAAAAAATAGAGATATGTCATGTGGAAGTTTAATCCACCAACGGACTTGTTTTCACGATACTAATAAAACTCTCGACAATACAATAATAAACTGATAATCATTTCTCGGATGGTAACTTTTTTTCTTTCTCAATTATTGCCAAGCCATTTGCGACGAAAGTTCGTGATGAGCTTTAATTAACGATGATTTTTTTTTCGTTAGCGTTTCCATCAATTTCATCATCTCTTCAACTTGTCTATAACGCCATAGAGACAAGCCATGTCGGGCTGAGACAAATGCAGCTTTTAATCCAAGAAGGAAATGAAGCCCAATTCACTTGCAATGGTTATTGCGCATTCAGCTTCCATTAATGACAGTGTTATAGTGCTGTGTAAAGTTATTAATGCCTGATTTCTACCGTCGAGAGATTTTAAAAACACTTTGTTTTTAATTGAACTCACTGTTTTCAAACGAAAGCCATTTTGTAGTTAAACTTTTAAGGTTTTGTAAAGAACGTGAAAAAGAAATAAAACCCTTGACAATAAAATTCGCTTTACCAAAGATGTCATTATTTTTTTTACTTAATAACCAAACTAGAGGGAATGGTGATACCATATTCTTTTCTGTGGATATCGTGGTATTCAAGCTTAAATTGGGCAGAAAATCGCCACGTTGCTAAAAAGCAATCTTAAATGCTTTCTATTAATTAATCCGATCGAGAAGCGTTGTTCATATTGATCGTGCTGGAGGTCCACCCAAGAGAAAAGAGATAAAAGAGATTATCAAAAAACAAAATGTATTATTTCATGACATGTTATCACTTCTTTAAATTGTTGTGGCATATCTAGACTTGGACAAAAAAAGGAATGACTTGCAAAAGATGCATACCATACATAATGTAACGTTTTCTGTAACAAAACAAGTAACTACTTACAATAGAGTATAGTTCACCCGCTTCTGTTACATCTTTCTTACAATGATATATTTATTTATATAACTTGAATGATGAATTCCAGGTTTTAATGCAATCCGTTGTCGTTAATCGATCCCAGATAGATTTGCACAAAAGCATGTTTTGTCACTCGTGTGTGCTGATCTATATGGAGACGGATTTGGGTGGGCTGAGTTGGGAGTGGAAGGGAAGGGACGTGATTGGAGGAAGAGGAGGAGGAGTTAAGATATCCGGTCAGTGTCCATGCTTGGATAGAAGGTGAATCCGTCGGGAAGGTAATGGTGTTACAGTTTGGTGCCATAGCTAGTGCAGAATTTCGGCCAGGGGTGAGTTGAGTTGTTGTTGTTTTTTTGGTTTTGTTGTTATTGTTGTTATTGGGTTGTTTTTTTTGGGGGGGGGGCGATCTCCCGCTATAATATAACTTCTAATCAACGTATAGATGCCGATTGATGATTGTTATATATGATGTCGTCCGTTGCTGTCTTTCTTTGATAACTCCTCAGAATGCATGCACAAATAATCGTAGTAGACACCTCGTAGCCCGCTTCAACATATATCTGGTAGGTGTCTTGCGAGCAGTGTTTACATGATCCTTTGACACTGTTGCCAAAAGTTAAGACTACCCGTGATGAAATCTGAGCTACGAAGCAAAGCTTCGGCGAAGCTGTCTGAAATATCAGGCTTGTGGCATTGGTTTAACGTTTAATCTAAGGATATAGGGATGAGAAACGTTTGCTCAAAGTGTCGTGTCAATCTCCAAAATATTGTAAACTGTCACGTTTGTTCAAATTTCTTCTTTTACACACGATAAGGTGATTAGGCTTGTAAGTTGTTTGCCTAACAAACAGTAGATGATCATAACGGAGTATCAGTCCACCTCACGATCAACTCTATAAATGCAAAATATATCACGCGGGAGAGGAAGTCCCCCTTACCCTCTTAGACCCCCTAGATCCTAAGGTACAGTTCATCCACCTCGATAATCTCCAACAGCCCGAACGAAATTGGACTGGGACTGGCTGGGAAGTGGATTAGTTTAGCACGATGGTGGTGCCAGGTGCATTCGCTGTCGCCGTTTGGTATATTATGTGTCCGGGTTCTCGTTGGGAGTGACTTTTCTTACGCGGGGTTTCCTTTTTTTTTCTTCTATTCCCTCGCAGATCATCCGTTTTGGCGAGAAATAACTGTCAAAGAGTCAAACTTTCTCTGTCCGAAATCCACGCCAGACATTAAACTGTCATCCTGTCACACAACTCAGACTGAACAGATTTACCAATTTCTCTAATGGTTCACTCGAGGGCGTTTGGACGTTGTCATAAGTATAAAAGAAAACCAAACGAGTTCCACATGACACCAAAGAAACTAACAATTGGGAGATATTCCTCCTCGAGAAATGTGACAATTATACCTCTCATTATCCTGAATTTGACAAAAAAAGTATCTCTTGTTGGGTTTCAGCGGATTCGTAGTGTTTCTTATCTGCAAGGCTTATTAATAAGGAACAGTAACTCTCGAGCGGGTTAGTTTCCTTGGAGCTCAGGTAATCTTTGTTTTTTTCTTTTACTTCGTATTTTGTTTGTAGGCCCTATGTAAATAGATGCCTCAGTTCATGGAATTATCAGAACCGAACCGTTATTATTAGAATTAGAGACTGCAAGGTGTTGGTTAATATTTGTTTATCTGAAAGGTAAGTATTATTGAAAATACATGTGATGTACAGATAAGGCATTGATGACGCTCGCCCCTGGACTGGCTAAATTAGTGATATAAGCTATGAATATATCCACGGACGAGTAATTGATCATAAAATTGTTTAAAGTTTTTGTATACGTTGACACTTTTTATTTTACAAACGTTGACAATATTCTACACAGTGTTATATACACATGACCTATTAAACTAATCATTGTTAATTGTTGCAGGAATGATACTAGGTTACGAACTCATATCCACCTTAAAACTGTTGAAAGATAATTAATATACGCTTCTTTCTGATGGATACTAAAAGTACCGACAATATAAATGTTCCTTATGTAACTGAAGTTTTACTAGAGGTTCTCCAAACGACACTCGAATTGGATATGTAAACAAAATGTGAATGTGTATCATTCCTATACATTTTCTTTTAAATGACAAGAATCAATATAAATAAAACTAGCACCACGTAAACTCGAAATTTGATACGCATTTGGTTGACATTTTGTCATTCATCTCACTATTAGAAATTTCGAAGCAATTTTTGTTATCGCTTTGTCGTTCATTTTGAAGAGGATGCTAGTTTATGTATGGCCTTCGTTGCTTCATGGATCGGGCCACGCGTCACGTGTCTTCCGACGTTTCTTGATGACGGCCATCGACGTCACGGCAAATTTGACCTCCGGAGATGGCTCAAATATCGGGTCATGCAGCCTGTTTAGCGCTCTCGCCAGGTCGAGAGAAAACATGTTTCAAGCGAAGACGAATAATAATAATAGCGAAGAATAATAATAAAGAGTAGTCTATATATACACTGAGAGAATTATGTGAGAAGTCTGCCATAGTCGATACTATAAAGTATAGTACCGTACCGAATTACACGTCCAGTAAGTAATCATGACATTCTATAAAAAAAAATTCTTCGAGGAATTCTCAAAGAAAAAAAGTTTCAAGCCCTTTGAGCCTTACAGTTAATCGGATTACTTATCTGTGTTTAATAATTTAAGCTTATAGTTGAAGGCCGGGCCCAATCTTTGTGTATTGTTCAATACCTTCGGATGCTGGAATATCTCCAGAGAGGAGAGCTTGTGTAT
>JAODAG010337125.1:0-10387 GCA_027574785.1 Orphnurgus asper
TACTTGTCTAACTGTATTAAATACTGGAGATAGGGACATACTTGTCTAACTGTATTAAATACTGGAGATAGGGACATCCTGTGAGGTTCATACTTGTCTAGCTGAATTAGAAGGGAACGCAATTACCTGTTCATGTCACATGCCGCAACGCCTGCTCATCCAGACCCCTCCAAAAATGGGGTTCGAAAAAAAAGGGGGGCCTTAGAAACAAATACCCCAGTAATAAATTACCCATGATTAATGACCACTGCACAGAGACCAGTATGTGTGGTGACAAGCTTGGATAAACAAAGAATGCTCTCACAGGCTGAAGGCAGTATATTCTTTCCTATGTGACTTTCACAGAACTTTTAAACCTATGTATGCCAAGCAAGTTGTTGTGGTTTCCGAGTTGGTACTTGAAATTGGTCCTAAAAACTGTCTCTCTAGAAGGTTGATGGCTTTATAACCAAAAGCTAGTGGAGCAGCAGTTGCATCATGCAATCGTGTGCATAGTGTCATGACATCCTATTGCAACTTGGCAACAACCGTAACATTTGTAAAACCAAGCCAAATAGGAAAGAACTTGGCAGCTAAACTGTACAGCCTACACAGACACTTTCAGCTTGCCCCTGCGTTGATGTAATCTTCCGCATCCCTCAAAATCGTCCGCATGTCGTCAAACTCTGCGTACGAACAGGCCTCGGACAACGAGAGCCACTTGAAGTCTCGGTGTTCGTCAGAGAGTCTGACGGGTGCGGCGGGGTCTTTGAGTTCGGCCAACCAGTAGACCACTTCCTTGGGCGTCCCCCTGACGGAGTATTTCAGGCGTTTTTCGAAGTCGCCGGCGACGGCGTATTGAGATTCTCTCAGCCCCGCCTCCTCCTCGGTCTCTCTGAGAGCCGCGGCCCTGAAGTCCTCACCCGGATCGACGTGGCCTGTAGAGGGACGATAAAGTGCAGTCTGCCTTATTGTTCAGTACACAAAACTGATCAGTATGCCTTTTCTCTACATTATTTACACGTCCGGGCATCGAGATTTGCATCATACAGTAGTCTGTAATTTGTCACCATCAGTTGCACAAAGATATTAGTTGTTAGTTAGTACATATACACTGTAGTTTGAAAATCTTGTAATATTTCCCAGAAGGTAAACAAAAAAATCACCATGTATATACTATATATAGCGATTATATTATAACAGCCGGGAAAATAATCGGACTGTTTTTGCTGCCATAGACCAACTGCGGATTTATGAATGAGGAGTACAAAAGCCTCGGACTTGCAACTGACTATTTGAAGGATGATTATAAGCAGTCCCTGGAATCAGGAATGCAAGTTATGCTTGGTTATTCTGAGGAATAAGAGCCCTCCAACAGAACCATACATGTGGTTACAGAGCCTGCCTATAAAAGCTGAAATCCTTGTAACTTAATTCTACAACGAGAAAATTGCGTCGTTTCATTTATTGCTGATACTATATAGTGAGCAGACTCACCGATCGATCCGGTATGGAACTAATCCTATACCGGTTGCTTCTCAATGACCCACTTAATACATACAGAAGTCCATCAGCCTATAGCCTTACTTAATCAGCCTAGCCTTACTCAGCCCATCGACTCTGGAGGGCAGGAAGCATTAGATGGGTTGGTGGCATGCCTGCCTTGTTAACTTGGTCGAAAATAGTATGGTAGGCTTGCTGAAGCCGGTGTCAGTCACCCACAATCATCATCAACACAGACAGACAAGGCCCCCTAGTATGACTGCTTTCTAACCCTATACTAAACCATCTTGGTCTGACTTCATTATTCTGCTACTAATTTGACAAATGGATATACATACAGTATGCATTTTCACAGTATATAGCCTAATTTTATCTGTAACAAGATTGGAAAAACCATTGTAGAAATTTTCTTTTAAATATTTTGTTCTGGACTTCTTGCATTATGCATGACTCAATCAATTTACCAAGCATAACTTATAAGTTAAAACAACATTGTGGCATTGTTAGTGACAATGGGAACTAGTAACCTATAAGTTAAAATTAAAATTGTCCATGGTTTTGACGTTTCATGATTTCATGATTGGTCGCACGATAATCATACCAGAGGTCATACTCATAGTCTTAAGCTTCGTAAGGGTTTTTCCAGGTTAGATAGCAGAAAGTTCTTCTTTCACAGAGAGTGGTAAATGAGTGGAATGAATTGCCTGAGTCATTGGTGTATGCTAGTAGTGACTAGTACTAGTGTCAATGCCTTTAAGAATGGTATCGATGCCTATTTTTCTGATATTGGTAGAATTTAAGGTTTTTGTGGTTCAGGATCCTTTACGAGGACATTGTCCGACCTTTCTGATCCTTATTATCTATAGTCCACTGGTTCTCAACCTTTTTCCGTCCACGGACCCCCCCTGGGATAATTAAAAATTGCTGAGGGACCCCCATACATAGGTGATTGTCATGCACTCACGGACCCCCAGGTTGAGTAATACTGATCTATACTATACTACACTAGTACTATAGTAGTAGTGCTAGCCTATGCCTTTGAATAGAAACAACATTGTGGCGACAATGGGATGGATACATAATGATAATAGGACGCCTTTCGCGGAACTAGTAACTATGCGAACGAAAAAAAGAGAAGAAGTTTACAAGTGGGTTTTCTCTCTGCAACTTCCCGGGTAAAGATAAATTAATAAATTTAGTCATACGTTACCTTTCGGCGGTGTCCAGTGATGTTCCCCGTACGACGTTTGAAGCAACAGATATTGGATTTGGTCATGCGCACGCCGATAAATCAAAAGTCCCCCTGCCCTCAAGGGTGCTGCCATTTTGCTCAAAGCGGACTTGTGGGCTAGGACTCTGCGATTTTGTTGTGTTCACCCTCTGCTTCTATTGCGGGAGATTTGCAGCTTAGATAGAACCTTTAGCTGTTAGAGTCTGTTGTGTTAACTGAGTGTTAGAGTCTTAGACTAATAACTTAGACTTAGTCTTAAGTTTAGAGAAGAATTTAAGATTAGATTTAAAGTTTGAAATGATTAACTTTGGGGGAGCTGAATGATGAGAATGTTCCGTCTCTATGCCATTTGGTGATTGCGGGATCATGTTTGAAGAATTCCACCATCAGTAATTCTGCTGCTCATACTGGTATCTCTAGCAAAAAAACTCGTTTTTAATATATAAAACTAACTTACTAAGTAATAATAGTAATACTATAGGCTACTATTACTAGGTAACTAATTACTACTAGTACTGTACTAGTAGTAGTAATACTACTAGTAGTAATACTATTAGTAATAGTATTATTAGTAATAATAAATTAATACTCAGTACTAGTAGTAGGCTAATAATAGTAGTACTAGCCGGCCTTTTAGCTAAGATCATGTTTAGTATCTGTTGTGTTAAAGACGGCCCGCACTGGTTAATGGTGGGGGCATACGTGTCTTCCAACAGAGCCGCATGCTCTACACTTTACGTGGCACTACACCCGCCCAAAGGAACTTTAGCCTTAGAAGTCCAATCGAAATATGATTGGGGGCTGAGAAGTTGGTCCATTGGATTTTGAAGCCGTGGCATATACTGCCCTTCCTGGTTGTTTTGGTTTAGATCCCATGTTCTTTCTTGGGAGGGTTTTCTTCAAAACCAGTACTATTAATACTAATTAGTAGTAGCAGTACTTAGTACTACTTACTACTACTAGGTGTAACTTAATTGAAGGCTACACATGTTAAGTCTAGGCAGTAAAAGGCTGTGTGTGGGGTATGCTAGCACTGTTGCAGCGTAGCCTACTTACTACTAGTACTACTTACGCATAACTTTAGATTATGTAAAGCATGCAGTAAATGCTGTGAGTGGCCTAGGCCAGGCTTTATAAACCTAGCTGGTTTAGACCTATCTTTACTATTATTCTAATCAAGTCAGTTCTAACTATGTAGCCCGCTAGACCTTAGGCTTGTTTGTTGACCAGGGCCAAGAATTTATGGTACGTTACACCCAAACTATGGTCACTAATTGTTTCCGCAATACAGTTATTTCCCCATGCATATAAGAAAATTTAAAGCAATGTAAATAACTGTTGATCCCACATGTTCATTACTGTATACTGTACATTAATTGGTATTGTCACATACATTACATACATTGTTGTAATAATTAGAAACGTTGTTGTACTTAAAATTAAAATATGTGAAACGTTTATTGCCATTTCGAATGTCATTTGTTTTGTTCCAAAAGCATAATACTTCTTCCAATGACTCATATGCCTCAAGTGAACAATGCAGCCTTACCATGCAATTCTGTTGCAAATACACAGGTGGTTTTACTTTCCCAGCATTATAAATTACATCCATCACTCACCTCTGGGAGAAATTCTTTCTAACGTCTAACTTGCATCGCACCTTCTCATGCTTGAAACAGTGGCCTTTAGTAAAGCTCTGAATAACCTAACCCCCAAACTACATAACAGACTTTTCCGGTTCCAAAGTACGGTTCCCACCAACTCTAGTTTTAAACATGCCTCAAACCTAAATTCCTTCAAATGTTTATGAAATGATTTTTGTTATGTAGTTTAAAGTTTCATTTTACCAGGGCTGGGTATATATATTCTTCAGTTCTGTAACGTGATATATGTCGTACATGGTTTAAAGGTATTTATAATTTAGATATACCTACGGTCGATCTAGATTGTTTGTTTTTATAACTTCTTTTAGGTAATTTTCCACGACTTTTACAATTTCTTAATATGCTTATTTTCAGGCTCCCAATTTCTTTATCTTTTAAATTTAATCCATTGGTACATGTACCCGTGTAAACACGGACGATTTTAAACGGACAATTTGTGAATGTCACTTAACTTTGTGATTATCACCTTGTCACTTTTGTAAGATGTTTTGTGTTATGTATAGAGGGCCTTAGGGAAGATAAGCCAGAGGTTAACTAAGTTACCCTCAAATAAAAAAATAAATAACAAATAAATAAATTACTTGTGACTGTGCAGTCACAAGATGAAAACTACGGTAGACAAACATGGAATTAAACAAACAGGAATAACAGATTAAACTGTTACCCAAGAGACTATGTAGCTAATTCTGAAGCTTATTACCGCTGTAGAGAAAACCGGGTCACCGGGGGTTTGCTCTCTGCATTCAGTGAAGGGATCGTGACGGTCGTACTCGTTTTGACAGCATACCGATGTCGCCAAGTCGGTTTGAAAACCGCTCCGCACCCTGCAGCGATGCATTGATATATCTCGCCTCTTTCTTGTTCCACGCAATTAAATGAAACGATTCCTCCGAAGAGTTTCCCCGTCACGTACATATCGGGCTGTATAGCTGCAGACTTTGGATAAACTTTGCGAGTATGCATGAAATTTTTGATACCGCGAGGGATTGTGTTATTTTGAAATAATTGCTTAGCAGATAAAGTGGAGACTGCATGTCTACACCCCATATATTTTTGTTTGTGTTTGCATGCATGTATCTTGTAATTCCCACACACCACCTAAGACAATATTAACCCCCTACAATATTAACCACAATAACCTACAGTATTAATACCGAATATTACAAATGTCCTGTCTTTTTGTTTTCCTGGCCAATATTGCATATTCATTAACCCATATTCACAATGGTGCAATCTGATTGGTCCACTATGGCATCCAAATCCTGAACGTGCAAGTTCACGGAACTGTTATTACCTACTGTAATTGTTGTTACGATTGAATGCACTCGGATTCTCGTAATTTCTCTACGGAATTATAGGTCATCATAAGTGGTACTAATGTAGCCTAACCAGACACATACCGGAGGGCTATAGTAATACTAGCCGTAACAGTAGTATTAGCTAGAACAGAAAGCATAACACGTTTAACAATATTCGTTGTTCATATTCATCTTCAACAGTTGTACATTCAGTGTACCTGTGAATATTTTTATAATACAAGACTAGGCTACTTCTGCCACTGCATGAGACAGCCTAGGCCCTAACTACCATAGGTCTAGGTAGTATAGCTTATAATCACATTATGGATCGTCTGGTAGTTACTTTCGACTCAGTCAGTGGATTTTACATCTTCAACTTTGTGACACCATAAGAAAAGCTCGCTATAGTTGGGAGAATAAATGATGACCAACATAACGCAAAAGTTGCTGCCTTGTTTTCCAAAAATGTAGTAAAAATCAAAGGGTTTATGAATGGAAATAATGCATGACCAGACGGATGATCGAGTATTGCCATATTGCCGATATGGAGACCGGATGCGATGTCATCACAGAAGCTGGCATCGGTTTCTGGTGCTCCCCTCAGTCTGCTCAACCTTCCTGTCTCTATTGGCTAATGGTGACACCATTAGCCAATAGAGAGACCTCTCTCCTCTGGTCAACATAATCCAACGCCTGAAAGTATTATTTGTTTATTGATTTAACTTTTGCCACAATTATTGTTCCTCTTTTCAATTTGCGATAAAGTCATATACTAACGAGAGATCGATATTATTGATTGCTCCAATGAAAAACTTCTCCCCTGCCAAGAAAAGAACGATAGAGGCAGTTCTTCTAAGGATTATGTGTATTCAAGATGTACACGGGAGGACGGTATATGCCCAACAAAGCAGGGCATCTATCTGTAAGCGTGTATAGCTTAATTGTTACCAGTTGTGATGGTGAATCAGAGATTTTAGCGACTACCTAATTACATGTACAGTAAATTTGTTTGTGCGATGGAAACTATGCGTGAGGCTTACACTTTACAGTGTCAGACGGTATACTTCAGTTGGGAAATAGTAGAGTGTACAGTAGGTTATTATTTGTAAATATAAAGTTATGTTTACAACTTCACTGAGAGCAGGTGCAACTATCGCTAGTTAAGTGGGTGGGTATGTATATTTACAAGTGTATATTGAGTTTATGAGTATGATATATGCCTTAAATTGATAATGCCTTTATTGTTTCCTTTGAAACTAATGCAGTTCTCTCACCTACAATATACGTACTGTTAAGACATGGTGTCGCAAAGTTAATTGTGTTTCTTTCTTATTACACATATCACAACAATTTGATGTCTTTCCTTTGCTATATGTTTATACTAAAATTCTAAACTTGTATAGAACAATATGTGCCATATGAAAGATAACTTTCCTGCTACAATACTGTATATTCTTCAGGAAAATCTATCTCTTATTATCTGTACATTTATTAGTACATTTATACTTCATGTAACTAGACCACCTCAATATGTATAGATACATGCATGTAGATACACTTACTGGAGGTAGTATAGTACATTTATACTTCATGTAACTATAGACCACCTCAATACGTGTAGATACTACATGCATGTAGATACACATACTGGAGGTAGCTAGTCCAGGACATTTATACTTCATGTAACCATAGACCTGCACCTCAATATATGTAGATACATGCATGTAGATACACATACTGGAGGTAGTCCAGTACATTTATACTTCATGTAACTAGACCACCTCAATACATGTATAGATACATGCATGTAGATACACATACTGGAGGTAGTATAGTACATTTATACTTCATGTAACTATAGACCACCTCAATACATGTATAGATACATGCATGTAGATACACATACTGGAGGAAGTCCAGTACATTTATACTTCATGTAACTAGACCACCTCAATACATGAATAGATACACGCATGTAGATACACATACTGGAGGTAGTCCAGTACATTTATACTTCATGTAACTAGACCACCTCAATACATGTATAGATACACGCATGTAAGATACACATACTGGAGGTATACTTATATGATGATCTTTACACAAATTATGTTCGTTACAGTATCCAGTAGATTATGAACCTCAAACTACTCTTCCCATCTTAAATGAAGTTGCTATAAATAAAATAATATTAAGTAAAAGTCTTCAATTATGCAATAATTAGTATTGTTTTATGCAGGACGATTACAGCAAACGCCTCTTTACTGTACGTGCATGCACAAGGTATAGTTGGGCTCACCTACTGCATAAGTACGTTTAACTGTCTGTAAGGATCCTAGATTTTACCAGACCTTTTACCAATATCCACTTTCAACTGAACATTTAATTTACTGTCAAGGTTATTCATCAGGAGATTAATCAACCAATTAAAGATCAGGGTGGAAGCAATTTGTCATGTGCTTGAATGGTTTAAAGAATTAACTTAATGTTCAGGATTGTCAAAGTTTAATTATCCTGTTTTCTTCTGCTTCATTAAAGATGTGTGACATTTCAGATGAGAAGTGGAAGCTTTGTCTTATATTAACAATTGCCCAATAGATACTCATGTAGGATATATTTTAAGAGTGATTTCTCAAGGTCTCATTCAGTGTGTCAGGTATTTTTCAAAAAATCTTGCCTGAAACTAGTTTTTGGATTATATGTCAGTGCTTGAAATAAAGAAATATATTGAAGATGTTCAGTTTGTCTCTTAATTAATCCTCCATGTATGTATAAGTCTACTTATAGCATTTATTTCGATATTATCATTAGTTCACTAAAGATAAATGTTTTGTTTGTTTCTTACATGTACAGTATATATGTGTTCTATACATGAATTGAAATACATTTTGAAATATACTAAAGATGCTCAGTTTTTTCTTAATTACTACGTGTATGTATATTGTCAGCATTTTATAAATACATTAATTAAAGATGTTCAGTTTGTTTCCTAATTTGTTTCTTAACCTTATTGCTATATTCATAGCATTTCTTTTGATATATTTTCTTAAGCTTAAATTGTTTATAATTATCATGTTTGACTCAATTAAGGATATCCCATGCACTCACAGGAAGATCTTTGGCTCTGATTTACATATTCTAAGCAAAATTTCTTTTGGGTCAGCAGTGCCAGTGTATGATGTTGTTATCCTACCTTTTTATTAATTTTGATATATTTTTGCAAAACATTCATTGGGACTTGAATGAGACAGGTCGTTATATGAAGCATGGCAATCAGATTTATTATTTTGGGAGATACGTTACATTCAGCACATTGCAAAGAAATAATAAAATAAACAAACGACACACATTATATGGCCTATATATTATATATTATATTGCTTCAACAAATTCTAAGTAGTATGTGATATGCTTGTGTAATATATATGCACATGTGTATATGTACTGTATAGGCTAGTATCATACACATACATGCACATACATGCGTATATTTAAACTGTGACCGAATTAAGGTTGAGGAGTTATAATGCAATTTTGGTCTAATTGGTTTTGTATGTGTTGATAGGATATTTAAATTATTACATTCATATTTATTTATATTTAGTATATATACATTATTTTTTGCAACTCTATCCTGTATATATACCCTGTATCCCTAAAAGTTGTACATCTTGGTCTGTACTCCGAATAAGACGATGCTGTAGGTATGCTTTGTTCAATCTAAACATATTCGTGCGCGATCCAAATTACATAGTTCAAAGGAGAGGTGGAGGGCGGCCCTTTGCTTGGAAATGCTTTTGGGGAAATCGATAGTACGTGACATTTAATGTTTAGCTAGTTGCAGACTGATTACGATTTGAGTGCATGCAGCCTGCTAGCTAGTATATGTCACGAGAACTGCGCGCAGAAATAGATTTGAATCGTTTCTCCGGAATGTTTTATTTGATAACAACGGTGCAGGTGGAAAGTCGCGACTTGTGGACAATCTTCCGACGACCGACGACCATGTACTTATGGTAGCACCTGCAGGCTCGTGCTAGCTGCACTACTATGTCAAGGATGTTGAACTCTCTCGGTTTGCTCAAATTTATAGAGAGCTATGGTTTCCTCGTCTTGTTTTAATTATTCACTAGGTACATCATTTCAAAAGCTACAGCCTCCCACGCAGCTGTAGTGCAGGATGCTCCTTATTCTCTTGTTTATAATAAAAAAATAACGATGTTGACAGATCGTTACGTCCTGCAAGGAAGGCGACAACCCTTTTATCACGCGTCAGAAATGGCCTTATTACCATAAATAGCTTTCCAATTTCCAAGATTGTTATCAATAATCCAAATATCAGCCAGTTTCTGCTCTTCAAAAAAATCCTACCGGCTTCGTCTGAAATGCTTGCATGATCGGTCTGTGACCTTCCTGCCTGTGACAATTAAAAGTAGATATATGGGGTAAATTAAGGCTGTACTTCATCTGACTGCACCTTGAGTCGGTATGTGCTCAATGTTCGAGCAGGTCGCCTACACTGGGAGGGGGTGGAGGGGAGGGGGGTAAGTGTCAATTACATCATATCATAGATCTCCGTCGAGCATGCATGTTGCAAAATAATTAAGTTTTAAACTGGAGTAAAACACGGTTTACGCCATGCATTTGGGGCAGCTATATATATATACGGAAGACCTGAGCAGCTGAGATGCACACGATATATATATATATAT
>JAODAG010337147.1:0-10386 GCA_027574785.1 Orphnurgus asper
TTACTAGAGGTAGTTTATATTTTTCGAATAAATTAGGAAAATTAGCCGTAAAGGTTTGATCGTCAGAAATGCTTATAATTTGCTTGCCTCCAAGGGAGGCAAGTGATTTATTGTACGCATAAACACCACCCACTTTGCAACGCTTTAATGGATTGCTTTGAAATATGTTAGGCAACATTTTGATTATATATATTTATTTATTATATTTGTATATATACAAGTATATATACAAATATATAAATATATATAATTTAGTCTGCTCTGCCTCCAGAGGAGGCAACTACTAATAAAAATGAGTTATACTTTTGAATTACAGATTTTGACAAACCGTTAGAAATCCATCCTATACACGATTTTTTAATCTAGAAAGTTGCAAAATAGTTAGGGTGGGTGATGAAAGGAGTATAGGACTTCCCAGGGGGATTGTACAACATGGATCAACTGGCAGAAATCATCAACTTCATAGACGGTGTTACCAAATATTAAAAAAAGAATGATGAGGTACAAATTGTGGTAGCAGAAGATAAAACAATTACATTTCCAACAGGTGTTGTAAAACTATATTAACATTACCATCCGGTCAATTATCAGCCGGTGTAACCAAGGGTCGATTGCGTATGACACCATTTAAAGCCATGTATTTACATTGTGATCAAATTTCTAGCACATATAACTTATTAAATGGTAAGCCACCAACGTTGTTAGGTGTTATACCTGTGAATAGTAAATCATATGGAAATAGCAAACGTTATGAATTTCAAACTACTTAATAGTAATTAATAATAATTTCAAACTATTGAATTTCAAACTACTTAATAAAAGTATCAATGAGTTTAGTTTTAAACTAAAAGACAAACTAATACGATCAATATCATTATATTATATATAAATAGATACTAATAAATATATATATAAATATATACAAATAAATATAATATATAAATATATACAAATAAATGAATATGAGTATTTACGGACCCTCAGTGGGTGGTGATTCTGAAACGAAAGTAATTGATATTGTTAGAAGTGAAGCGAATAAAATTTATAAACATGTGTAAACTTACTATGGCATAGCACCTATATTTGGATATTTCAATAATAATGAAGCAATTGTTATGGTGGATAACGTACATGGTATAACAATTTCTTGGGATAACGTTAATCTCCAATCACTGTTTATGTTAGAAAATAATAGTAGCATTTCTTTCTTTGTAGAAAGGAAAAAGGGGTAAAAGTAGAAATGGATTGACTGGATATTTTCATGTTACTGCTGATACAAGATATTTCTTTTCCAGCGATGGAACTGAAAAAAATGATATATTTGACTTTAATACAGCTGTATTTATGGATTATGTATTGTGGATTATCATTGGCAACAGTACCACCACAGCAAGGTGTGAATTTCAGAGACAAGGAAATAAAATATTGTATAAAATAGAGATATTTCTTGATAATTAATATCATTATTTATATATAAAGCTATAAACATATACAAAGAAATAAACAAGATGGAAAAAGTTATACTAAATCTTAACATTAAGCAACATGGAAAATGTGCCATGTGCAATTGTAATGTTATGGATATATAAGTCTGGAGATTTACAACAGTTCTCTGTTGATAGAATAGATATTAATAATAGAATGTACTGTCATACCATATCCCAATCTAAAATGTCCTGTTTGACAATCTAAGAGCTAAATCTAACTGAAACATAATGATATCAGAGTAATGAATGGCACAGTCTAAATTAAATACAATTATAGAAAACATATTATAGGCTTTGGAGGATGATGTGATCGACCAGAATGAATTTCAACTTGTTAATGAATGAACTCAAGAAATTTAACATTATGAAAGAAGAAAATCGCCAGCAGCAAGCAATAATTCAACCAGGTGAAAACATAGATAAACGCATCAAAAAACGCACTGGCACTCCAAAAAAAACAACTGGTAGAAAAATTTACTGCTTGAGGTTTTCAGGTGAATTTCGATCAGATGATTTCAATCTCCACCACCCTATAATCCAGATTTTAATCTATATTTGGGGTTAGCGCCTCTTTGTCTATTACACTCTAAACATGTCAATTTGACATTATCACGAGAATGTCCCCTGCTATTATTTTTATCTATTCTATCAACAGAGAACTGTTGTAAATCTCCAGACTTATATATCCATAATATTACAATTGCACACATGGCACATTTTCCATGTTGTTTAATTTTAAGATTTAGTATATCATCGATATTTAACCTGATTTCAGACTCGATTTCATAACCTCTTTTTTGTCGTTATATTTATACCGTTTAAGTTTTATTATATTTGGATTCAAATCCTTTTCTACAAAGAATTTGGGCAGTGTCCTTCTTCCTAATTGTGACATATATTCTACCCTGGAGACAGCTAGATAAATTAGATTAGACCATTGTAGACTCATCATCTGCGATCCAGACCTTTTGAGGGTATTTGATAGTCAAACCTTGGCTAGAATGTACTGTCATACCATATCCCAATCTAAAATGTCCTGTTTGACAAATATCGAGTGGCTGATCATTTAAGGGGATTCTTTGATGAGATAACAATATCACCTGGCTTCCATTTTTGTATAAATTTGTTCCAAGTCATTTAACGGTAATACTTTTCTCATCTCTAAGCATTGAATGTTGTCTGGCTGTAGGCGTGTTATTTTCTTTAATAAGTTTAGGTCTTCATCCTTAGCTCTATAATCTAAGTGTATTTCTTCGTAGTAATCCACGTTTAATTTCAACCATTCATGGGGTGGATCACCAGTAATTGGAGGAGGTTGCCCTTGATCACCACACATTATTAGTTGGATGTTTCTAAAAACCAGGTAATCTACAAAAACATTTAAGATCGTTAAAGAGGTACCGTGCATATTTCATCCCATATAATAGCCTTGGGAATATACTTATTACCCATTCTTTCTGGAGTTCATTCTTTTTGTCCACTCCATCTGAAAAAGCTATGATAGGTTTGCGAACTACAACCTCTTTCTCGCATCTCTCTAGCCAATCGATGGGTGGGGGTTAGAACTAAGGGGGTTGCCTTGCCTACTTTGTTGGCAGGCTAGCGCCTTGCCTCCCTTGGAGGCAGGGGGCAAGTTGGAATAATTTAGTAGCCCTTGGTTGTCTTACCGCTTCCACCTCCACCATTCAAATAACACGGCTGGTGTTGGGAAAGTGGATTCGATACCGTTGGGTGTGTGGAAGATGGTATGGTCTTTTCAAATTTATAGTTTAGCCTATCATACTGTACCTGGAAACTGCATGGGATTGTGGTTGGAATAACTGTCCTTTTCTCTCCATTGCGCAGGGTTAACCTCCTCTCCATGCCGAGGAAGATGATAAATATCTTCTAGTTTATACAGTGCAGATTTCTTGATATAAATTGAATCGCATGCAACTCTTACTGCTTCCTCTTTATTAAATCTAGTTAGCATAGTCAGTAGATTAATGTGAGCATAGGCTAGCATGGATGCTCTTAGGTGAGTGTATTGTGGCCTTTATCCAGACATAAATTCTAGTATATTGCCTAAGGGTGAATTTTTCTTACCAACAAATGTACCGTTTTCTGTGGTAAGTTTTGTAATGTAATCAAACATTCTCCAGAATCCGTAACAAGTATTTGAGTGAGTATTTTGTTATTAAATTAGCTCCTAGGGTGAATTTTCCGATAACATGACACCCAATAGTTCTATCTTGCGGCATCCATATTATTGTTATGGCTAGTTAAACTAACGATAGCTGGTCTATAAGAATATTCAACTCTATCATAAATTGTAACAGTTGAGTTGGTACCCAACGTTAATATTTTGGGGTAATCTCCCATTAATACTAACTCGAGACATCAAATTCGATGAGTGACCAAATCTCTTAAAGTATTTGTTACATTCACCAAACCCTTGGAAACTAGCAGGATAGCAGCTTTTCATATCTATATTTACAATATCTCCAATTTCATAACTTGCTGCATTCCATAATCCACCATGCCCATGTTCTACGCATGCTTTGGCAATGTCTGGTTTAAATTCATTTGAAATGGGTTTGAACTTTTTTTTGTCTTTCACAACTGTAAAAACTGCATGACTTTTACAGAAAGGCATATCTAAATCTGAACCTAATTCTGCCTCTATAAAGTTTATTAACCTTTTGTGGTATTTTTGCGGGTACGATAAACTCTACCATCTGGTAAAACACACTGCAGATTTTCATGTTCATCTAAATTACCTATCAACCACACAGCTACTGGATCTTGTTAGTGGTGTTCTTGGATGGAATCCTTCAAAATAACAGATTTTTCTGTTTTGGGGGAAATTTAATACTTTTGACCAGGCATGTCCGTTATCTGCTATAATTTCGATATTACCCCGATGTCAAGTTCCTTCTTCGGAGCACCCAATGTATTTTCCAGTTTCGTGAATAGTGTCTGTCACCTGTTATAGATTTTATAATAATAGCCTTTTTAAGTTTTTTTCTCTAGGTTTGTGACATCTTCTATTGTAAGCACCTTGTTCGTGTACACGGTGTTCCCATTCTGCTACAATTTGTTTTCTTTTTCATGTGAGTCCTGAACTATTATAGTATATTATTATAGTATATTATAGAACAGTTATATTCACCCTTTTTCATATTTGGCTGAAACTTTAGGTTATCCGAATTTGGTTCGTTTATACTGAATAAGCCATAAACAACTGCACTTACGGGGTAAGCATGTTGATAATATGGTCTATCAATACAGGTCTGTTAGCAAACCTGGTTTGGTATCTCTTGATATGAATGCGTTTTTATTACTACTCTTTTTAGTTTTCACTGGTCCTGTTATTTTCAATTTCGTATCTTCCTTCAATAAATTTTATAAATTTTAGTCTGATGTAATAATTAGTATTCAGTAAGAGAGATAAAATACTAACTGCTCTTTAATCCGTCATTGTAGCATCTTCATCCTATTTATGAATATGATGCTCGAGCCAAGTTGAATAAACTGCAACAGTACCCTCTCTTATAAATTCTTCTTATCACCCCTGCCACTGTTTTTTCCATATTTTATTTCCTATAGGCACTTGTCGAGGTCAAGTAAGCTATCTATTTTGGGAGCATTCTGTGCCTTCAAAATATTTTTGAAGGCCTTGGCATCACCCTTACCATACTTTTTTAATATAGTAGACAAGGCAAGGAATCCTTTACCTTAGATAATTTTTTCTATTTTTTCGTGTTATTATTCAAATATAATTTTATATTGTTTTCTTCCGTAAACAATTCATGATTGATTTCTGTTGATGAGAGACCGAAATGTCCATAAAATTTCTCAGCCATGTTTATCATATACGTATATAAATTTTTATTCTTCAATTGAAAATCCCCTCCCAGAAGAGCAGTTATATTCGTTATTACCAGCTCTTTCATGTTGATGAATCTAAGCGTTAGATTCACTTGTTCATAGGTGGGGAAACGTTTGAGAGCTTTTGGAAATAGCTAGAATTTGGGGCTATTAGCCGGGACGTTGAGGAATAGAAAAAATGCTTAAATGGGCGATTTAGCTACAGTACCGTTCCGTCCCAATTGACACTCGTCCGCGTCCCAAATCGTCTCACTCGTCTGAATTCCGTCCCACTCGTTCGAACTTCGTCCCCTCAAAATCCCCCCTACGCCAAACCGCAAATACAAACCAAACTCGTCCGCTATTATTAGCAACAAAGACTCGTCCGCGGACGGAAAATTGTCCCCATTTTCCGATAATTGACTTTTGTGTTTCCATTCAATAACCCCAGTGTCTTCATCCATTCCCCAATCATATGATTATTCAAATCCCGTTAGGATTTGAGTTCCACGATTTTGTTATATTTCCGCAATTTTACCGTTCAAGCGACATCCGATATTTTTTTCTTGTCGTGAATTCCGTGATTTTGCTTCAATAACCCTGTGCCTTCATCTCGTTACGATCGGCGTTCCATACATTTTCATGTGTTTGATTGCAATACACGTGTCACGACGGGAAATTCCGGCGCACTATTATAGCTTGGTACACAATTTATTTTTTATTTTTTTATAAAAAGTAATGTTTGGAATGATTAGTTTCGGGAATTAATCTCTCTTCGATTATTTTTAGGAACTTCCAATTGTTAGCATTTTCTATGTCTCAGTCTAGTTTCGGAATGACTTTGACACAGCTTCGTTGCTGCAGCGACGAGGTCTTGGGTACAAAGTACACGAGACAAGTACAGTACACATAGAAACAAAACTATTGCTGAAATCAGTTGGAATGTTTTATGTACGGTATACAATTACCGAACCTCCACAAATCAATACTACACGTTAGAACTTCCTTTACCGTACTCCGTACAGAAATTATTTTTACCTATCCATCGTTCAACCTTAATCCCATAAGCTGCTCTTTCATGCTATTGTTGACAACTCGTCACAATGGGGGACACTTTGGATCGTTCCATTTTATAGCGCATTTCAAACTCGTCCGGAACTCGTCCAAAGTGTCACCAAACCGTCGCACTCGTCGCGGACGAGTTCAAGAGTCGGTTGGGACGGTACTGTACTATTGGTTAATCTAGGCGGTGTATTCACTGTAGCTACGGACACATTTCCAGAAGGCAAAGTCGCATACTCGCAACTCGGTATGGCTGTGTTCATAGGCATGATCATACAAATGCTTAACTGTGTAGGCCGTTCAATCGTTTGACTCGTAATTTAGCCAAGGTGATATTCTGGTATATTTAGCTACATCTCAAGAAAAGAAATGTTCAATGTCGTGTCATATGTGGTATAGTTGGTAATGTAGATTATCCCTTGTTGTTTTTGGGGAGGCCAGCATGCAGTATTATGAGTGGAGGTGGTGTAATGGTAAATCCTGTAATTAGTCTGGTTTTCTTCCAACTTGTTATGAAGTCCATGAAGTGACCATTCCAGTAACTTATGGAAAAGCCATTAACCTTCTAGAGAGACAGTTTTATTACCAATTTTAAGTACCAAGGAAACCACAACAACTTGCTTGACATAGCTCAGGGAACTGTAAATAGGTTAACAGGTCTCCGGAAGTCATAAATGGAAGAATACTGCCTGCAGCATGTGAGCTTCTTTGTTTATCCAAGCTCACACACCACACATTGAGATCTCAGCCCTGAATGGTAATTAAATCAAGGGGATATTTATTACTGGGGGTTGGTTTAAAGGACCCCATTCTTTATGTTAAGGACTGGGGTCTGGATGAGAAAGGTATAAGAATGGCATGGCATACATGTTTACAGAAGAAGAAGCCAGCCAAGTTGAAATCTGCTAGCATTTGCTCTTCAACACAATATTTCAAAGTGGTTGCCCATGATGGGAGAGGAGTAGACATGTTTATTAATGTGGTGTGACTACATTGCATGAGGGGATTTATATTGGTGGGGATTAAGGGAAAAAGTATAAATATCTTTGCAATGTGTAGGATAGGTGTGAACTTATTATGGAAGTGTTGATAACCGGTGTTGGTGCAATGCAATCGGTTAATGTGTATCTGTCCATCGCCGCTGACGTGGATCAACATCATTTCTCCCTTCGTCAATTGTCCATCCTGTTCAGAAATCTTGAAATTCTTTACCCCAAGTACATGATATAAAAGAGAAAGCAACCTTTCCAAATAAAGAAATTGAAGGTTCAGTAAACTGATTTATGCTTTTGTTGGTTTTTCTCCCCCCCTCTTCTTTGCATTACTGTACTGTACTGAGGGATGGATGGAGGGGGGTGGGGCTAACGGCTATCCTCAAACACTTCGTCAGGTTTGTCAACACCGTTGTACCTTCACCCGTCTTAAAGTTCCTTAATTGTACGATTGTTTGTTGTACGCAAAACTTCTCTCTTTGTCCTCGACTTAGTTCATGGCATATTCATCTCAAGTTAAATGGTATGCACCACTTTGTATCTCGTCACAATACTACGAGTGTCCTTGCCCGTGTGTGGAAGTATTTCATAAAAACCGAAACAGAATCGTCGGATGTGCTAAACATTCGTTTAAGTCGTCTACAATGTAACAGCCGACGCATGTGTTGACTTGATAAACGCCAATCAAGAATGAGAAGATGGGCGGGTTTTTGATTTCCTTCCCGAATTGTGCATTCTCTCGCAGGTTCAGTTTCAAGAAGGGCGTATTTTCTTGATTGGGTTAAAGTGGTTTGCCATGTATTATTGTCTCCACCCACCCCTTTTAACCAGACTAGGCAGGGTTAGCCTGGCTACAGTACACCAGCCCCTGTAAACGGGTGAACGATATCGTGGTTGAGGGCATGGGAACTAGTAGTTCTACATACCAGTTAATTTGACCTGGTCCGTTAATGAGATTTCTTTCATCCCTACAATTCCTTATGCCACTGTAACTTGCAGCTTTGGATTGCACAATTTTGATTTGATTCCAGAAGTGTCGACAGGCCAGGCAGGGCAAACATTCCCTTCTGTGATTGTGCGGTAGTGAGAGAGACTGAAGGCGCTCAGTAAATGGTCGCGGTCCGTGTTGCGTGTATAAGTTTGCACATTATTGTATTATCATAACATTCCAGAATGCATCGTGCCGCCCCCGTTGCTCTGGAAAGAAGCCCGTTTAAACCAGTCAAGTGCAAAAACCCTCTTTAAATGTTTGGTGGAGGTTAAAAGTTGTACGAGGTCAGGCTAGTCAAGCGAAAACCGTGTAAACGTTTTAACTCCAAAAAGTATAGCTTGTAAGGGAGCCCACCTTGGCATTGATCGTAATGCAACTTCCAAGATACTGCTACATCTGTAGTACTGAGAGTGCTGGATCTGGTGGTGTTCCATTCAGGGACCAGGTTGACAAATATTGGATATATCAAAAAACAGAGGAACCATGGGGGGGGGGGGAATCCGGACATTTATCATTTTTTTCCTTCTAACATTCAGGGACTTTTTTTTTCTAACATTCAGGGTCTTTTTTTGGTTGCTGAATGCAAAACATGATCGGACATGCTCCTTCAGACAGACGTACAAGAGGTATGGACTGCAATGGAAATACGTGGAAGCATGAACACCAACGAAGCAAGGACCACCACGTAGACAAAAGTGTAGGTATCAATCAGTATGTAACTCATCATTTGTTGCAGCATGAAGAGTTCCTTTTAAGCCAATATTCAATGTTCATCTAGTGGTGGCATTTCGAGTTACAAATCTAGCAAAGGTGAAGGACGATTAAATCGTGTGATTTTAGGGTGTTCTCATTGCCAGTCACTTACGTCTACTTAGATCTCTGACCTACTGCAGTGATGTCAGCTCTTGCTGACACCCAAATCGAGGAGGTAAAGATTACACACTGTAAGTTATGGTGTTCTGCATAGCCATCCTCTTACATTTCTTGGATCTACTTAGTGTTTTATCCATAACTCGCAAAGCTGACCTCTGACCTATTGCCGTGATGTCAGCTCCTGCTGACATACAAATCAAAAAGGCAAAGATAATCTTGTGAGTTTATGCATTACTGTCACACAGTGTGCTCAGTCAAGATTATCCAAATCAGAACATCTCTGTTTGAATCTGGGATTAGAGATGTCCGGCAATGATGAACATTTCATTTTAGCTGAATGTGACCGGTCGTTCAAACTTCTGATAATGGGAGTCTCCTCAACTTAATTCTTTCAACTAAAAAGTGAGGGGGCTGATTTAACCCGCATCCCGATTCTCCGGTGTTCTGGGATGTGCAGAAGTTATGGAGGCCGCTTATGGTCGTCGGCCAATTGCATCCCGGTGTACAGCCGGTGGGCAGAGCTTGCGAAGTATTAGAGGTTGCATACTACAGGTCTCGGATACGGTGGCTGTCCCAACATCATCGCCTGACACTTTTCTTCTTCTTTTTCCAGGTCAATGTAAGTTGAAGACGACAGCATCTGTTCGCGTCGTTTAACGAACTCGTCGTCATTTATTTGTTTTAATTATTTTTACTTCGCAAAAAAACAA
Source organism: Orphnurgus asper (assembly GCA_027574785.1). Classification (NCBI taxonomy): domain Eukaryota; kingdom Metazoa; phylum Echinodermata; class Holothuroidea; order Elasipodida; family Deimatidae; genus Orphnurgus; species Orphnurgus asper. Next base: position 9,965 of record JAODAG010337147.1, read on the forward strand.
AAACAGGTACTTGTCTCTCGACTGCTCAGAGTTGACCAGTTCACTCCAAGGTGAAGATGGGTGCGCTTTCATCCGCGAAACAAAAGTTTGTGATTGGGTATACTTGAAGAGGATGGACGCCATTTGCCAGATGGGTAATTTTCCGAACTTTTCCCGGTGTCCTCTTCATAATCCCAAAGGATTCCTGGTTCAATTCCTGGCCTGGGAGTTGGTCTGTTCATGGTGTTCATCAAGTATGCTTGTTTCTATGCATTTTCTTCTAACGAACGGTTTCAGCGGGTTTTTTTGTGGTAAGATCTGTTCGGCACAGGTGCGGTAAAGTGGTGATGGATGAACGTTACGCTCGCCCTCCCCTTGGGTCTCTGAGAAAAGTGGCCAAAGAACTAGGTCCAACTCATGTCCCTCAGATAGGGTGGTGGGGT
>JAODAG010337169.1:0-10385 GCA_027574785.1 Orphnurgus asper
TCCTGAATCAACATGAAGTAAACAGTAGATAAACACTGATTTTGCTGCTTTGCTCTAAGGGGAAGGTTGCCCTAATGTTATATACTGCATTATATGAGTTATGTATCATTAGTTAGGGCAATGTCCATGAATGGTTCCTAGAAAATGCAATACAGTTACGTAAACCTACGAAAACCCTTGTTTTCAGTATGGAAATGTTAATTTGGTTGGTTTCGACTCCCAGTTTCAACCTTAATATGATAGAAACATTGTTTGTTACACTCACAGTCACATTATTAAAATTCTTCGATCGGAGAATGGATCCATAACGTCAACATGCCGACGACGCCTTCCCTTAGACGTTTCTCGTCCAGACTCCAGTCCGTAACACTAAAATTAAAAATGTGGTCCAAATTATACAAACTGGGTCATTAAAACCCACTCCAGTAATAAATTTCCCTTGATTGAATGACCATTCTGCACGAGATCGCTGTGTGTGACGACAGATGGATAAACAAAGAATGCTCACAGGCTGCAGGCAGTATTCTCCCGATTGTGACTTACTCAGAACTTTTAACCTATTTACAACCTATGTTCCTGAGCTATATATTCCAAGCAAGTCGTCGTGGTTTCCTTCGTACTTAAAATTTTAGTTAGCCTACTGTTGTATCTTCACTAGATTGGCAATGATTGTGCATACATAACATTTATGCTTTCCGAAATCGACATCTGCACCTGGTTACGATAAGCTTTAGCCAACTGCACAAAGCTTTGGTTTAGAGCTCCAGTTCTTTCTTGGGTTGGTTTCCTAAAAAAATATTTCCTGCACAAATAATGTAAATTATTTACATGCATATAAATTTGTTCATAAATTTGTTCCAAGCAGGCTGCTTTTCGTGGCCACCTGACCAGGAAGAAGATCGGAAAAGCACGACAGCTCTACCGGGCAGTTGTCGAATCCCTAGAGTGTAGACCCAGCGCAGAGGACCTGCAGTGGTCTGCCTGTGCTGGATTGCAGATACCTTCTCATAAACAGAAGGTAATTTTCCTGCACCGAAGATGAAACTCATTACTGTAGTATATACTGTATAATTTATTAGTAGTAAATTAGTAATGCACTGCTTGCTTATTCACAGCAACCATGGAGTGAATTTTATGGCTTACAATGTAATTGTCGACATTAATTCCTATTGGCCTAGGTATTGACCGCAGATTTGAAATCTAGTCACGCAAACAGTAGCGTCCTACAGTAGTCATTTAGTTCTTTTGAGATTCGAAACAGGGCTCAAAATTTGTGGCAATTCAATTCTCAAAATTAAATAGTGTACAATGTAAATAAGATATGCAGATTGACTAGAAAGTGTGAAGATATCATACCATCAGTTGAACAAAATACTGTATGGAAGAGATGGACATCTGTTGTGGTTTAATAACATTGCTTGATATTTACCAGTGTCTCTTCCATATATATCTAAACCCAACAGGAACCAGACATTTCCGTGATCATGAGGAGATTGGCGGAGAAAGGAACCTCACACAAAACCAGACGACGAGGTGGAGAGACGGCCGGTCGCACTACCGATTCTGATGCGGGGCCCTACACGGCCACCATCTCGGAGAAATACTCTAGAGTTCCATCTGACAGTAGCAGCGGCAGCACATCCGTTATAACCATCTCGGCGGTGGATGAAGAACTTAGTGATGATAATAGTAACGGTGCAGGAAGTGAAATGTCAGAGGTCGTTAATTCCTGGCAACGTGACACGTCCCACAATCGGTCACTTGCTAACGTTGATAAACGACCAAAGAAAGATTGTAACGAACTGCAATCAGGAAAGCCAAACAGCAATTTAGAGGTAGATGGTAAAAACATCTCTAAGACGGATGGAAGTGTCCACTGCGAGGAAGAGAGCAGAATTCATCCAGAGAGTCATGGGATTTCAACTGCGGATGGCAGGCGACGAGATGGAAGCCATGAAATGAGAAATATCCAAAGCAGCGATTCGATCGCGAGAGGTAATAGACTGAACGATGGATTACGTCTTCCTGGCGAAAACGACGGAACCGATCAACGTCAAATTAAAGTTGTTGGTGGTACAGCAGGGATTGGAGAAGAAAGGGAGAGTTTAAGGAACTCAGAACAAACTGCTCCGATGCAAGGTGGCAAAGAAGACAGCAGAAGAGGAGAACCTGGTGGTGTGATAGGGATCGATGGAAACACCGATGTTGGGTCTCATGTTAATACGGAGGACAGGGTTCGAAGGGAGAAGACACCGGGAGAAATATCAGTGACTGGTAGAGATAATCCGGCCCCCGAAAGGGGAGGACTTGTCAAAGTAATCAAGGTACCTCAAGGAGAGAGTGTTCTTCGAAGTCAGTCGCCGGATCATCATCAAGAAAGCAGACGAACAGAAACAGGAGGGAGAAGGGATGTCACAAAGAAGCAGCTGGACGGAGGGAGAGAAATACCCAGGAACGGTAACGGCGATGTTTCGTCGGATTCCGTCCCACTTATTGACAAGGAAGAATGCAGGAGCAACGAACGACCTCGTCCACCTGAGCGGGATGAGGATTCACCGACGACTCCAAGTGAGCACGGTGTCGTGAGGAGCTTGGAGGAAGACTTTGGTTCTGCTGTCTCACGCGATGCTCAAGATGGCGATCGGGGCAAATCGAGAGGCGATGCGAAGAATCCTGTGGAGAAGGAGGAGGATGCACTCAGAAGAGGCAGCCAGGATGGTCGCGGTCAGTTTGTACCGCCGTCTCCTATTTTGCGTCAGTCTCTGCCCCGTGAAGAGCAAACTGATTTATCTCCGTCCTCTGGTACCTCTCGGGACCCCGGAGAAATTCCAGTCGGGTCGGTGAAGTCTGCTCGAGCTGGGGGTGGACACGGTGGTGTCGATGGGGATTCGACCGTCTTGACAAAAGTCACCTCGCTCGGTTCCTCGATGTGGGACGAGACATCAGTCTGGGACTCGGAGGAGGGATTATTAGAAGGTAAGTATTTCAAAAAGTTCAGTTAGTACACACACAGTTCCCACATCAGGAAATTAAGGCATGGAATTGAAGTAGAATAGCAATTCACAGGATGCACTCTTAACCCCTGAACTACAGTACCTGTGAGGACACTTCTTTTCTATTCTTGGTTTGCTTGTCTCACCAGATACATTGTCTACACCTTATGACCCATCAATACAAGACACTTCCTTTCTATTCTTGTCTTTGCTTGTCTCACCAGATATATCGTCCACGCCTCATGACCTGTCACATCTGCACACTTTGAAGTCGAACATAACAATGGAGCTCCTGTGGGTCCAACAAGCCATACAGAGCCGCAAAACGGTGAGTTTTGACGATCAGTTTTACCATTTTTTTTAAACATGCCGAACTATTCTCGCTAAAAATTTGGATTTACATTATCGGAAAAGTTTTCCCCTTACAGTTACAATGTACAAACTCAGTGGCAAGTTTATTATAACCCATATGATGTAAAGAGCTACACCTACTCTTGTCTTGAGTGTCTTGTAAACGGTGGTATCTGTGCTATAAATTAATCAAGAAATTGAGTTTGCCTACAATTTATAGCCATGCATTTGATGTAAAGCCTAGGTTCAGGTCATTTGATCTCCCATTAAAGCAGAGGCAACCCTCACCGTCCGGAACAGTCAATGTGAGAAACATTCGCTTACGAAATGTCACGTTATTATTATTATTACTATTATTGTTATTATCATAATTATTATTCTTATTATTAATATTATCATCATCATTTCCTCTTGTAGTATTTGAGATTGAAAGGCAAACTTGGACAGTAAAGAGCTGCTGGCTGAGATCATCGAGAGAGAGAGAGAGAAGAGAGCGAGATTTTTTTTTTAAATTAATTGTCGAGATGTGCAAGCCTGTTCAAGTGTTTATCACGGATGAAAAAAAAAGCAAAGATGAAGAATCGGTCGGTATGTGCTAATTAACGTTTTTTAGAATACGTAATGAGCCAATTGGTTTCCAGGTCTTATACATAGGGAGGGTTTGTTTGAAAAAAAAAAAAAAAACTAGCTGAGCAAATATTTTTCAGATCTATGTCACTCCCGTGTGAGGCTAAATTGCACGGAAGGTTTCTCGACAGTTCTCTTCGTGTGTTTTCATGCGCAGGCCTTGGCCGGATGCCAAGGGCAGCGGTCGCAAAGAATGAAATATTTGTCGACTCTATTAAAATTGATCCCATTCGTTCGACCAAAAAATGTTCAATAAGGACGCGTTACAGTTATTCGTAGGGTCACGCATGCGTAATTGCTGTGCACCAACTCTCTTCGATTAACTTTTTTCAACGACTACAATGTGGCCCAAAGAACTTAGAAAAGTTACGTTTTACACTGCCAGGCAGAGAACATGTTTTGGTAATTGCTCCCTTATTTAAGAACTTTTTTTTTAAGAGCAAGGTCATTTCTTTTTCAATTTCAATTTTTTATTTTTTTTTTCAGGGATATATATTTCCAACCCTGTTTTCTTTATTTGCCTGGGGATCTGAAGGACTGTAGCCTAACTGAAAGACTAGAGATATCATGTCAGGGACCAGCAGTTGCAAACACGTTTTTGCTATCCGAGAACTCTTTTAGCACTACGATGAGCAGATAAGCCATGGCGGCGGATGATGTCATCGGCCAACTACGGAAGACACCTGCAGCCGTTGGTTTGTTATTACAGCCCAATGACCATAAGAAATCTTGCTTGTATAGTCCTATAAAAACAACTGTTTCTGCAAACAAAAACCAAGAAAAAAACAACTTTTTACAATATTTCTTTAAACCGGGACAATCATTAGGTATGCTGAGACAGTGGGACAACATAGTCAAATCCTGGACAATCATCATGATCAAACCGAAACGGTTGGAATGTGTGATGAATTCATATCATATCACTTCATGAATCAGTAATACACAAGTCATACAGCATGTCCAGTTCACGTGGATTAATGTTGGCAATTTGGCACGTTAAGTGTTCCATAATGTGGAGTAATATTCGGAATCATTGCTGTTTATCGTCATAGCGGCCATGACTAATAGGCCCTATATACACATCTGTTACTGACACTTATATAGGCTACATGACTAAAATAATGTGCTTCACATTACATCAAATTAAATGCCAAATTACGTGGTATTGTTCTATTCTTGGTAAAATTCAGTAACAATTGGGTCATTTCAGTTGTCTATGCTTGGCTGCAAGAATGTTTGAATCAAGCATCTTGTCATAATTAAAGTGAGGGCAGTGTTTTAATTGGCTGACTGCATATCCATCATTCATGCCAATTAAAATGCTGCCCTCATCAACTAGAATGCTTGATTTAAAACTTATGCAAAAGGGTTACAATTTTTACTTGATTCACAACCCTGGCTGACATGTGTCAGTAACACGGTTTAAACCAAGAATGCCAGGCAAAACTATTGACAGGGTTTGACCATGTCATGTCCAGGAGGTGGCTTATCTGGCAAGAAATTTGGCCCTTTTCCTTGGAGTGAGTTTTAAAGTGCTTGATTAGTATGTTTTGTGATCGCCAGCCTGGAGGAGAATTTCTCTTTTGAAGATATTTTTGAATAATTAAGTGTTCTTACACGCTATCTGGTGCTACGATATACTATCTTGTGAAATAAAAATTTGTGTTGTGAAAAATTTACACTTTTTAGGTATGTCTTTCAAATAGCTTTAGTTTTGACACAGACATAGACCCCCCCCCCCTTATTGGAATGATACGTGTTAACAGTTATAGTCTGTTAATGCACCAATGTTTCATGCGCGATTTGCTCTTGGACTGGCGAATTCATTTCCAGTTTTAAGAAGACACATTTTGTCCATTCTTTGCTGTTAAAATCTTGTATGCGTCATATTTGAACGAAGCCATGTTTTCAATTTGTTTTAGAAAGCGGGTGGAATTGATACTCGTCCTTCCGTTGTGTTGTGACTGTCCTTTCCAGCAAATCCCGGTGAATTACTTGAACCTTTCAGCAAATACTGCTTCTCATGTACTAATTCTAGCAGGTTTTGCCGCATTTTTCAACGTTGTCTTTTTGATTACCGTCGCTAAACGGTCCTGTCTCAGGAAGACACCCTTGAGCGTCTACCTAGTGACACTGGCTTTTGTCGATGTATGCATGTCCATCGGTTTCGCATGTCTAGCCATTTGTTCCTTATTTCATATGGCAGCACATGGAGTAGTTTTGGCCGCGGGTGGGGGTGCTGCGTCTGTCATATTCGCATTTCCCCTCCCACTGTGCTCATCGTTCTTGATCATTGTTATTTCCTTGGAGCGATACAAGGCTGTATGTAAGCCAATCCAAACTGCAACTTCTCACGGAAATTTCAGAGTCCTTTACTGTGTGGCAGGTATGATTAGTTTGGTGTCTTTCTGTTACACGTGTTACTTCAGTATGGAGTATATCACTCTAGTTAACTCGATAGAACTGTTTGCATGTGAATATCGAGGAATATCTCACAGCCTTCGGTTTGTATATCCTTATGTACTTTCACCGTTCAAGTCAGTGACCACTGTTGAAAAACTTTTGGCCAATGTTTTTGTTGTCTCTGATATCGTTACCATGGTAATATCACTGGTCCTCTCTGCACATATATGGAGAACATTAGGCCAAGCAAAACCTAACCTTGGTCCTGGATGTGCCACGAGACATAAGCGAGAACAACGGCAAGTAACAATAATGGTGCTGGTAAACACTGTGGTCTACTTTCTCGGTGTATTTCTTAGAAATGCTGTAACGTGGCTCTTTGTAAATTTTCATTTGAACCATGAATATATATTTATATTTCTGGTCCCCGCCTTAACTCTGCTTAACTCTTGCGTTAACCCTATCATTTACAACATCTTTGGCTCTCTTTATCGTCGTGCACTCTACAAACCTTTTCCTTTCCTGAATATTTTCACTGCCTGGCCGAGACGTGGACACCAGGCAAGTGGAAGGTCAGTTGGCATTTGATGCCGTTGTTTGGCTAATTAGATCCCAATTTCTTTCCTTGGGAGGGTTTTTCTTAAAAAGCAGGATTGTTGCTGGGAAGCGGATCTGGCAGTTTAACGCAATGTTGGAGCTTCAAGTTGGTACATTCTGCCGTTTTTTTTGCCGGGATGCCAGGTGTGTGGTTTTCCTAAAACCATCAGCGGTGGTTGCAGAGCTAGCTCTCCTCAATACTCAAAATGTTATCCGAACTAGGTAATTTACTTTTTATGTTAGCGCCAATACCAGTAACACCCGATAAGTTTATTAAAATTTTAATAGCCTTCTTACAAATGTTATCTCTTTCTCTCAGTAATATATATAATATTATGGTTTGTCGAGTCTTCAACACATTTAATGCATATTCCTTTCAAATGTAAACATTACTTTTCAAAGTTCGTTAACCTTACTTAGCATATTGAAACAAATTACCAGTAACGTCCGGATGTTGTTGTGGCTGTTTATGATGTACTTTCTTCTCAATAGCTTTGTAGGCTTTTTTAGGTATACATTTCGAAGTAAAATATAAGAAACCACGACTCCGGTATTTGACGTAATTTTTCAGTGAAATTGTGTCTTTAAAATGAACAACCATGCAGCCTGCCTTAAATTTGCCGAAATAGCTAGACCTGATCAGTATCACCTTGTTTGTGACAGAAACCCTATTTTTAGTTGTTTTATGTATATATTAAGCAAGCGAAAGGTGAAACACATTACCGAAGCTTTCCAAAAATGTTCCCGAGTCATTGGTAGTTATAATGACATCGGTTAAGCGACCACTTCTCACCCAGTTTTGGCTAAGATCGTGACTGTGTAGATGTTAAGGACGGGCGATCCACGCGACTTCTCCTTTAATTCGTAGGAATGGCATTCATGGAAGCCTGAATTATTCAGTGATATTACACATTGTCGATAATCAGGTGATACAGCATAGTACGTGGTATACAGCCCGACTAGATAAGCTAGTTCACCCGCTCGTGTTCAGTGTCGTCGTAATAACTGTCCTATAATAATCTTAGAGCCGTGGCTGCATATGCTGCCGTTGTTTGGTTTAGAGCCCAAGTTCTTTCTTGAGTGGGTTTCTTAAAAGCCAGCCGGGTTGCTTGGATGATATCATTTGCAACTCGGATTGAAAATTGACGGACCAGTATATAGCTAAAAGCCGCGTCCGTATTGCAAGCAGTTTCACGAATTAAAGCCATCTTTAATTGATGTTATAAATTCATTTACAGATATCTTTAATTTATTACAAATATATTTAAGTAATTAATGATATCTACAATTCACTGGCAGTTCGAGATATCCTATTCTAGATATTTTGGTATACGTAATTATACGGTACTAGGCTGTTTTACATCTCAACTTTAGGACCAGTAACCGTTGAACTTTGCGAGATTCAGAAGAAATATCTTCAGTTTGAAAACCGTAACTATATGTTTCATGGAATGAGAATGACCTTTCCAATTGTGGATCGCCTCTATCATCGATCAGCCAAATACCCCAAATACCGATATACAGTACATTTCATTTGAAGACCAAATTTCGTTTCAGAAGAAATTATCATACTCGGCGCCGACTATTGGTCGAATCCCGCCAGCTAGATGTTTCCGAACAAGACCAGCTCATACGGCGGTCGAACCTTCCCAAGTGAGGGTGATTATACTAGCAGATGTCCACGACACTGAATATATTTGAATTACAATGAACCGTTAATTTTGTTTTGTTTATTTGTCCAGTAACCGAGTGAAATAAAACTAACTAACTTGCGAACTGAACTTACGAGAGGTAGCGGAGAATACCACACGTGTCTTTTAATGGCCGAAACTAAGCTACGAAGGCATGAATAAGTTACACATCGACTTAGCGTGGCTCTGCATCTCCGGGATCTATAGCAGCTAGAGGTTAGATGAAGAAGACAGAACTCCAGATGTACCGAAAGTATGAAATAATGCATGTAAAAATGTGTAACGACAGCAAACAAGTGACCCGCACGTGGGAAACTGCTTCATCCTTTACTTTTCCTCTTTAAATATACCGAGAAACATGCCGCGACGCCTGCTCTTAATTTAACCCTTTCTCATCTAAGACCCCAGTCCGTAACACTAACAATGGGGTCGGAGTCAGTAAAACCTACCGTCAACCCGAGTACTACATTTCCCTCGTTGCATGCATTGATATCGCTATGTGTGGTGACATCTTGGATAACTTAAAGAACCCTCTCAGGCAGCGCGCCAGGAAATATTCTTCTGTTTATGACTTTCACAGAACCGTTAACCACGTCGATGATTCCTGAGCTTGCTATGTCAATGAAGTGGTGGTTCCCTAATTCTTACTTAAAAATTGGTCATAAAATATCTCTCTAGAAGGTCACAGTATGATTGGCTTTACCAAAAGCTAGTTGAGCAATATCATCATGACAGGGCATCAGTGATGCTAAGAAATATGTTTAACGATTTAAAAGCAGAAATTGAAACGTGATAGCGAATGTCGTGGAGACGCAAAAGAAGCTCATGGTAAGGCCTCGATCGTTGTGGTCAATTTGGAATACCCCAAAAATATTGTTGTGGACATTTAGGACTGGGGAATTGAATAACAAATATTACAATTTCAAAATTTGTTGCCAAAGGAAATAACAGTTATTATTCATTGTGTTAGACGAATATCACTAAAACACTCTCTCTCTCACGTGCACGTGCATATTGTCTAGTCACCCACCTTTAATGATTAAATAATCTAGTTATCCGTGAAAATAAACCAATATAACTTAATATATGTATATATATATATATATATATTTGGATAAGGATTCATTGAATTCAGGAAATAACAAAACAAAACAACTACAATACATGTTTACTAAGCAAGTTTCCAAACTGACCAGCTCTCCAGCTCCAATCTATTCCAATGAGACTGTTAAAGTCAAAAGGTTTAGCTGATGTGTGTGAAGGAGCCACCGAGCGTACCATTCAATGTTAGATGATAATATGAAGTAAATTTTGAACAACAACCTTTCAACGTCCGACAAAATGTATGATGTTTGCTGTCGAATAAACACTGAATAATCTGACAAGAATTATCTTGCCTCTCGAACTTTCTCCCTTGATGCGGAAAATGTAAATTGCCAATGTGTCTCACGAGAAACACTTTTCAAGGAGGATAACATGGAAATGGGGAGATATGATAGATTACATTAACGTTTTATTTAATGTGTTAATACGGCAAGATCAGTGATATTTCAATATCTCTTAATTTAACTGATGTTGCGGCAAACAGGTAGTCCAGTTTTAATGCCCTAAAAACATGTATTATGACCTACTGACGTGAAGTTTAAGAATCGAATGCAGACTCTTAAAGAGGAAACATCCCCAGTGATAAATCTTTTCTCCAAAAATAGTACACACGGTAGTT
>JAODAG010337180.1:0-10385 GCA_027574785.1 Orphnurgus asper
AATTAATATATATACAACCAATATCACACATTTATATTTTGAATATTCTAAACATTGATCGAGATATAAGCAACTTTAACGACATACCTGTTGATAACAACAATACAAATTTAAGCAGTGGTGAATATGGCCGGAACCATGCAAGTATTTGACTTGTGCAGTCATAATCAACGTACACACACGGTGCTTTCCTTCAAACTAATGTCTTCACATTGTACATACGAGATGGCTCAAATGTATTCGTTTCTATATAGGATGTAAGGAAGTAAGCTTACTTCCTTGCTAAGCTGATTATTATATATTGAAGGTCATCGTAATAAAACCGTTTTAGTGACCAGGTTATTTTGGGGGGTGAACATTTCTTATGAATAGAGGAATGTAAAGTATGCAAAGCCTAATTTTACTCGCAAAAACCGGTACCGGTACTGACTTTTAGAGTTTTGCAGTTCATCCTTATTTTTGAAACTTATCTTACTCCAAGTATGAGGAAATTATTCATTTACTGTATATGCCTAAATGTCTAAATTTAATCCTTTTTGATATGATTGTAAGTATGTTTACACACTAAAATCTTGTCGCCAATCACATGTAGTACAATTCTGCATGTGCAGTTTCAAAAAACATCACACAAGATAATCCCTTGTTTGCTTTCCTTATTCAACATTGTGTATAAACACTGACAGGCCATAACCACAACTACCTAAGTTAAATAAACAAAATTTAAAATCTGTTGTAGCATTCATAATGTGTATAAAATATACACAACGTTCACGAAGCATTCGGGAGAGCTCCCGCACGCTGAGCTCTATTCTTCCTATCCAGATGAGTACATAATATATACAATAGCGGTGATGACGCCATCGTCATATTAGGAAGACAGGTCGCCAGCGGTAACGAGGATACATGAACGTTTCTATGATAGCCGTCGAGCTTCGTAGAGGGCTACGTGTACAAGCGGTAAGACACCGTCAATACACGTACCGTAGTAGCCAAACCATTCATCGCAAGCGTTTTGATTGCTTATCTCTTTTGCAAACTCTAAAAGAAAAAAATAACAAAATACTAAAATACAATACCACAGAATTACAATGAAAAACTCTGAAAAGTTCGTGTCTCTTTGCTGTACAATGCCTTTTAATGATTTTAGATTCACATCGTGTATACTGTAAAGTAGAAGAAATAGCCATTATTTTAAACAATTATAGAACAAACCTTAAAACTGAAAGCTATTAGTCCGTTAATAAATTACTTGTTTGTTATTAACAGTATGAGCGCTGTGCTTTTTGTCAAAATTACGACGATGCCTAACCAAATGTAATTTCAGTATCTGGTATCGGATGTATACAAATATATTCTAGTATGAAAATTTACATAAACATTTTGAGGCAATAAAATAAAGCAAAGTAATTAGGCAGACAAGAGTTTATTGTGGGGCTTGTGACAATTAGCAACGGTACGTTTAGGCTGGAGTTGTTAATGCATGTCACTATTTCAAGTCCTGTTAATACTAAATTGGGTTATATATACAGCGTATTAGGCGCATACATGAAATACGTCTACGCAAACATCATATCATCATCCAAAGATGCTACATTTGCCAAAAGGCTTATATTGTATTTTACAGTTACAAGTAGACTACACTTCAGGAGACTTAAACTCTGCTAATATGTAGTAGACGACAGCGTAGTTATGATTTAAGTATGATTGAAGTATATGATAACTCAGTTAAAATTGAACTAAACTAAACCTCAGCTTGGATCGAAGTAGACAACAACTCAGTTACAATAAAAGAAGAGTACAAAGATTGAAGTAGACTACAAGATACCATGTTGTATCTGGATTGCCAGTTGGGTGTATACGAAAATTAATTGAATGATGAACTGCATGGCTTTTGAATAAGAAGCTGTTATTTACAAGCATTTCTCAGTTATTACGTGTGTTCTTATCTTTCCCTTAAAGATAAATTTAGGTTAGATAGAAATATAGCATTTGCTTGTATAATCAATTACTCACTTATAATGCAGTTACAGAGAACTCACACCAGGAAACGTCTTCCTGCTTACTACAGAAGGACTGGTGATTGCGATACCATACACGTTTTGAATATGTAAAACGTGCGCTACGTACAACGTGATACCTTAAAGACGCCACCTATTGCTAAAATGCATAACATCCCTATTTATTGTTGTAACTCCGTCATGAAAAACTAAGCATTATATAATACTCACTTACGTGTTTTAAACAAAGCTGTATCAGTATCATGTTAATTAAAATATATAACAGCTACTGTATCTATTGTAGTTTAAATGCTAACATTATCATATTCCGGGTAGAAATTTTCTCCGTCCGATGTAACGTCTCCATCAAAATATCTGCAAACGGATGACGTAATATCATTGGCTAATACCCATAGTATGTGATGACTGATATCGCGGTGAAAATTGATTACACGTATATGAATTCAAGATAACATTGCTGTAGGGGATTTTCAAAATGTTCTAAACCGCCTACTTAAATTAACCTATAACACTACTCCGTGAAAATGTTCTTAAGAAAGCACCTAGCTCAAAGAAGTTCCTTAATTGTCGACTGCTTGAGAACATTTAGTTATACGAAGTATTGAAAATCTTCTGTTGGTTAATTGAACATCAAGTATGTATACCCTAGATTCATTCAGTTCCACAATGTGAAGTGATTAAACCTTTCTCGCAAACATTATCGAGAACATTATATATTTCAGAGAATATACGTGATAGATCGTTCGTAGAATATCGAATTATGTAATGAATAGTAAAGTTGTCTTACATAGACTGAACGTTATAGTATCGTTTTATAAATGAAATAAATGATATAATACAATATAAGTGATATACTATGTAATATAGAATACAATGGATACCACTTACACTTCATAGATTGACGATTCTCCACTGCAAAGTTGGAATTCTGTAATAGTAACAAACTCTTATCTTACTAAAATTTCAAAAGAGTTCATAAAAACACAATACTTTGAAGGTACACAGTAGTTTTAATCATACTGGAGGGATAACGTTCTCTAAATACTAGCAGAGGCCAACTACTAATGATGTGTCATATGTCAGAGTTTACTTGTGTGTGTTGTCGATCGGTATGCAGATCGGTATGCAGATCGTTCGCCAGCTTTTCTATTATCGTTGTTTTCCAAATTGGAAAGAAAATGGTTCTCATTAATCTTCTGAAAGTGCATGTTCGTAAATATGTTGTGGTATATCGTTATTGTTTGAGAAGTTCATTTGGAAGTAGTCAAGTTACTGTACCATTTTATTACCTCGCGTGTTGTAGGAATGCGGTAGGCGTACTTCGCGATCCAGACTGTTGAGAACTTCATTACTTGAACAAATTAGGCCGGGGACTTCGTCTATATTCCTGCTCTCTTCACTCTGCAGTCTTTCAAGAAATAGACAATTGCAATCCTTAAATATTTTTTAGTTTATGTGAAATCAAAGAGAGAATAAGCACATTCACACATAATCTTTCTTTTATCCTTTGTATACTCTACTGTACCAATTGTTTCATAATACGAAGAGCAAATTTGACAATACAATTGTACTGCAATTCTACAAAATAAACAAGCGATACAGATGTATTATGAACTGACGATAATGTATAGGCCAATGTGTAATTCGTATTAAAACTTAACTTTTTTATGTTTTTCACATTTCTTGCGAATAGTATTAGCTATTACTTACCTGTCTGTTCCCGTCGGGAACGGCACATGTTCTGACCTGCCTGAAAAGTCAATTGCAAGGAGACATGCCAAATGTTGTAATTCGCATTGTAACTGAATTTGAGGAGAGTCGTCATAATGAAATGAAAGCGTATTTACTTACAGTTGGAAGAGGTTTGTATTAACTGAACGATGTTGTGCAATAGTGAAGTTGTTACGGTTAACGAAAACATCTACATTCTGAAACTCCTCTTCAGATGATGATAAAAAATCGAAAAAACAGGGCTGTAAACGGTGTAAATGCAAACAATGCCCCTGCTTTGCTTTCGTGCCAATGTTCTCACTTGGGTAACTTTTCTTAAAATGTTGAGGGGGTGTATTCGAATTTTATGTCTAATCGCTTCTATTTGAATATAATGTGGCTACCATCATGTGTAGTATAGATACGGACTTCATGAAGCTGCTCCCCTACATGAACTATGCTTTTAATTACACTAGCTCAATGATTTGTCTACAGTTCACTCGAAATACGATTTGTGATGCGAAGTCAGATGATGCCGTCTTTTGATGTTGGTACACGTGCTTTTGAATTTTGTTCCTCAGGAACAATGGCTACCGCCTACTGCGTTGTGTTGGGCTATTAACTAGTTACTCATAATTACATATGATTAACGTATGACTACTATTTTGAATAAATGTAAAATAATTTGTTGATGTCATCAAGTAAAGTAGTACAAAACATTAATATATAGAACAAATATGCCAATGTTTCGGTGATTATTGCCATACCGTAGTTGTTATCACACTGTTGGGTTGATGTATTACGTAACGTAAGAATTGAAAAGTATTACATCAAAACTTAAACCATTATTCTTTACCGTGATCACCGATCTTGTAAATTACCGCCAAAATTACAAAGAATCCCGTCGATGAAATGTAGACGATATGTAAGTATCCAATTGAATGTGTCCCATTATCAATTGAATGTGTACCATTATCAATTGAATGTGTCCGATTATCAAGATCGACTGAAAAAAAGAAAAATTATTAAATTTAATAAAATTACAAAATTTATATAAGATTTGTATTACTGTATATTTACCAACGATCTCTTTTCCTTCAATTTGATATGTCATACTTATATTGTAAACAAATATATATTTCGCAATCTTCCAATCTTCCAACTAATTAATTAAAATACGGTACATATTGTTTCATAATCCCCAAAATAATATTCCCTACCTATGACAGTAATGTCGACAATTCCACTTGATGCAATGCCCATAGAGTTGTTGGCCAGGCACTTATACTTCCCATATACAGGATTATCTAGGACAATAAGGATAAAATCCCAGACATCTCCTGTTTCTTTAATTGGCTCATTATTCACGCGTCCTTTGAGATGAAGGTCGTTCCATGCATTGGTATTAGAAAGCTTCAACAAATGGACATCTGGTGAAGGGTTTCCGTCAGTAAGACACTGAATCAGAAGGTCGTCATATTCCCTTATTTTGGCCGACTGGGTCAACATTCGTACACTTGCTCGGTCTATAAATAAATAACTCAGTAGTGTGAAATTATTCTAAACTTTAACTAATTTAATATTAACTTTTCTGTGCTGAGAACGAAATATCAGGAATGTGAAACAACAATGACAAATATATTGTATATCAGATTAATCGTTCCAGGATACTAAATGACAATGTTTTGAAGGAAGTATGCGCACAACAACTACATATCAGGTTAATAATTCGAAGACGATCACCATAAAATAGTTTAGATAAGGAAAATAGTTTAGAAAATGAAAGGTTTGTACAACAAGTGGATGGCTCGGTGACTAACCCAGTTCTCACATATATACATGTTGTTTTGAATTGGTAAATTACTACGGATTGATATCTATTTGTTTTACACTGAGTTTGTTAAGGTAAACGATCAGTTAACTGTGAATGTGTGGTCATGGAGGTTACCTTTTCGAGTCACCCCTGCTTAGCTTATTTTACACAATCATAGTAAAACGTGCTCATATGAATATAACGTGCTTTCATAATAATAATTTAGTACGTACAATTCACTTTCAGGAGCACCTTTGGAGAGAAGCTTGGGTTGCCGAAAATCAAACATTCTATTTCCTGAAGATGATAACTGCGGTTACTTTGGTAAGTTATGTCGCTACATACTTCACTGACGCCTCCTCTGGAAGTCAAACTCGTTATCTCTTGTAGGACAGAAAGAGGTGATTCGTGATTCAGTAACCACGAAATGGTGCTTTCATTTATAGCAGAGGAAGTATTCACACAACAGCTAGCTTTAACTGTTTCATATTCCGTCGATGTGGGGTTCATATGAAGCTCTGGTTTACCTGTTTGAGTGAGAGTCAATCAAAACAAGGTTATGCATTACTTGACCTTTTCATTAAATGTTAGAATTGATAGTTCTTCTACCGCTGTCCAAAGCTGCATAACAGCCCGTTCCTGATATGTTAATATGGGATTGTGTACTTGTTAAATGAGATTTCGGTCTTACGAGGATTTAATATCATAAACACTTCCACTCGCTCGTCGCTATCCACTACTGATTGTAGGAGCAACCACACAAGTACTTACCTATTAAGAAAAGGTTTAAATATTTTTTGGACCATCGTCCCACGTCCCTATATACTCTGTGACAGGAATATTGGCCACTATCTTCAAAATTAACTTTGCTGATCTCCAGTCTAGCAGATGATCCATCTTCTGCAATAGTTGATTTGTATCTGTCGACATCTTTGATTGGACCATCTACTTGTAGATCATGCTGAAAGATAGTGTTACCTCGTATAGCCCATGTTACAATCGGCATGTAACCAGTTGCGTCGAATGTGGTGTCTAACTTTGCTGTAGAACCAATTTGGTTGATCGCGCCTTCAATTAACCACGCTGTAATATAAATTATATATATATATATATATATAAATATATATATATACATTATCTTTATGTCGTTATCAGTCCGAAATAGAATTGGGAAGTTTAGCAGTTTGGTTAGGTGATGCTGTTTGGAGACAGAGAAAGAGGGTACATGTCTTTTTTTTTCTTTTTTTTTTAGTCGGGTGGCTTTACTTGAAATGCAGTGCGGATCCTTACTGTCCGATAAAAATACTGGATTCGTGCAGGGAAGTAGATGATTGACGCGATGCTACCGTTCCATATGCTGCCGTCGTATGTTTTTTTGGATCCAGGTTGTCATTGATATTTGGTTTTCTTAAAAATGTGCAGTTTTGCCCTCCATTCTAGTTCGCAGACTCGGTCTTTGTATCTTACCTATGTATCTTACCTAAGAGAAACAGATGTATTTCAGTCATCATCATCGATGCGTGTATTTCCTTATTAGCCAACTCGAAAATTTACATATTTGGCAAAAAGAAGAGGAAATTTCTTAACCAAACTATCTAACTTTGTTATATACACTAAAGCATTTGGAATTGTATCTGTCCCCAAGCCACGCCAACAAAAGGTACCCCTCCAAAAATGCATTTTGACATAATTTCAGTAGAAATACTATGTGTATGCAACACATTGACAAGTACCTCCAACGAAAGTGAGGTTGTACAGCCACTTTACTTACATCCCTCGCTTAGTCATTGTCCTCTCTGCTACCGTTACTTGCTGACCAGGCACCGTCCTACAAAATATTTCATTTCGCAAACAGAAACGTTAGTCATCTTCTTGCAACACTTCCAGAACCCATTTAAAGCAACCTTTCACAAGTGTTGCTGTTTTTCCTTTTTCAAAATATCCTCTGTGGAGAGGACGTATTTACCCGAGTACGCAGATCATTGTGGCTTCTATAATATCAAAGTGACACCTGGATATTTGGCGACTTCCATCTATTGCTTGTTACCAAGCAAGACCATTTTGAAACCTCCATTTTCTGATACCAACAAGTGATCATGAAAACCAGTGAATGCTACCCTACCAACTAGCTACCGATTTTGCATACCAATACAAAGAAGTAGCCAATTGTTTTGTAGCTGTACGTCGTGTACAGTCTTGCATACTAATTCAAACTAAGGGCCAGTTTCAAGTGCATGTTGGTGCACACTAAGATTCACGCAAACTGGAAAAAATCGTCCTGTATTTTTGCATCCGAATGTAAGGCTTTGACGTCTTTGAGAACTCCTACGCGAATTGCAAAACAAAACTATTCTACAGTAGCTTACAAAAGAAAGAAAACAACACACTTTGGTAATATAAAGTTTCGTTGTGTGTATATATAAAAAGGCAACGTATTAACATAACTATATGATTGCGCAAATAAGCATCAGTTTACAGTACAGTGTACCTAAAATATTCTGAATATTGTAAACATCGGTTGAGAAATAAGCAGTTTTAACGACTTACCTGTTGATAACAACAATAATAACTGTAACCAGTCACGAAGATGGCCGAAACCTTGCAAGTATTTGATTTTTACATTCATAATCATCGTCATAACACAGTGCTTTCCTTCAAACTAATGTCTTCACATTGTACAGATGAGATGGCTCAAATGTCTTTCTAAGACATAAGGAAGTCAGCTTACTTCCTTGTTAAGCTTAATTATTATTTTTGGAAGGTCATCGAAATAAATACGTCGGTCAGTAATGCGCTTCAACGAGAAGCCATTGAAAAAAAAGTATGTGTCCATCAAGTAAATCACGTTCTAAAATACAAACATTTATTCATTGTCAACTTTATGTATTGATCGTATTTCGATGTGAATCGTCCCGCAACGGTGAGTTGTGGGACTATCCTAGAGCATTAGGTGCATTATTAAGCACTATAAACTCGCCTAATGACCTCCATGTCTACAGTCCAATCAAAATATGATCGAAGTTCGGTAGCTTATCAGTTAGAAGCTACGGTACCGAAACATAAATTGCCGCCATTTGTTTTCGTTCTTAGGTTTTTTTTGGGGGGTGGGGTGGTGGACATTTCTTACGAATGGAAAAATGCAAAGTATGCATAGATTAATTTTACTCGCAGCTTGCTTTCAAATACTCTTATATTTGAACTTATCTTACTCAGAGTATGAGGAAATTATTCATTTACTGCATATGTGTTGAAAACCCCAATGTAATGAGTTTCTAAAGTTTTGTAAGCCATTTAGTTCGTTAATAAATTACTTGTTTGTTATTGCAGTATGATCGGCGTGCTTTTTTCAACATTACAACGATGCCTAACCAGAATTAATGTAATTTCATTATGTAGTCTTGGATATATAAAAATATATTCTAGTATGAAAATTTAAATGTGTTACATAACATTTTGAAGACAATAACATAAATCAAAGTAATTAGGCAGACAACAGTTTATTGTTTTGCATGTTAATACTAAATGTGGTTATACAGTATATTAGGCGCCTACTTGAAATAGGTTTACGCAAATATCATATCATGGTCCAAAGATGCTATATTTACTAAAGGGCTTATATTGTATTTTACAGTTACAATGGAAGTAGACTACACTTCAGTTAGGATTGCAGGAGACTGCTAAAATTGAAGTAGACGACAGCGTAGTTATGATTATATTATATTAATAAGTATATAGACGACAATTCAGGATTGAAGTATATGATAACTCAGTTATCATTGAACTAAAGTAAAACGCAATTAGAAGTAGACTGCAACTCAGTTACAATTGAAGAAGACTACAACTCAGTTTGGATTGAGGTAGGATACAAAGATGAAATTAATGATGAACTACACGGCCATCGGACAAGAAACTATATCTACAAGCATTTAC
Organism: Orphnurgus asper; assembly: GCA_027574785.1. Classification (NCBI taxonomy): domain Eukaryota; kingdom Metazoa; phylum Echinodermata; class Holothuroidea; order Elasipodida; family Deimatidae; genus Orphnurgus; species Orphnurgus asper. The sequence continues at coordinate 9,472 of JAODAG010337180.1, forward strand.
GCTTCACCAGTTGGCTTTCGCAAGTTTATCATGCTAAGGGTATATGTGGGTACAACTGATGCTAAATAATACTCGAGCAAGAGCGCATGAAGGTTGTTGCTAAGGGTATATGTGGGTGTTGTTTCGTGGTGTTAGTTACAAACGGGACTCGGAAAGAAAGACAAGTTGTATACAGGTTAACGATTGTATATCGACCAGAGCTCCCCGAGGGTGCAAGCAACTAATAAGAGTGATAATCAAGTATGATCACGTAACAGGTGTTACGTTATCGGCCTGAAACAACGCGTACAAAATAAAGAACACCTGATACAAAGAATTGTCGATTATGGATAGAAGTAAAATTGCACTTCTCTGTCAATTAAATATTATACAACGATATTTATACATTAACTTGGGTCGTTGTCTCTTTTAAATCGACTTAGATGTACTAGTACAATAGGTCGGGGTAGAATATATTAACTTTATTAATTTGCTTAGCTTACTACATGACGCCATTAGCTGGTGGTCTCTGATCTGCTGAGTTAGACGGCATTCTAGCACGAGCAAGTGTGCATGGAGGGGTATTTTACTAAGTGTATATATGGGCAGGGACATCGCTAGAGGGGGGGGGGGGGTGACCAGTGACCGGTGCCTCACCCCCACCCCCAAGTTGGTAAAAATTACGATGATAGTTGGAAAATCAGAGCTACCAGTTGGAATTTCTGATATCTCACACTTCAGTGCCAGTTTTCCAGCTAGTCAAGTTTGTATATTTTCCCACTAGTCAAGTGAAATGACCGAAATAATCATTTTTTGGATAAAATCCTTGCAACTAAAATTGTCGACACAGTTCGACACAATTCGTGTCATGCGACTTCCAAGCATTTCGTATAAGGCTGCTGCTTAGATTATATTTTTTTAATTCCTCACCAGCG
>JAODAG010337256.1:0-10378 GCA_027574785.1 Orphnurgus asper
TACAGATGGTGCGAAAATTGGGAGGATTTAAGACGATTTAAACACTTTTAGTAATTCGTGGCAGATGTGTAGGAATTAATTGATCGTCCGAAGCATTATTTTCTTAGGGGTTGGGTGTACTGTCGTAAACTTTCTCCTCTCCTAGCTCAAAATGTAATCAGTCCTCATATGGAAATTTGGAGGTTCCATGACTGTCCAAGATGTCAGCTTTCGTAAGAGGGGAGCCATATGCATTTGTCTCCTTCTAAATGCCTGTGGCGGTCACATGAAATAACAAAATTAGTGTGTAAGTCAATGGAGCAATTAATTTTGGTGCGTACCCTGAATAGGTTTTTGCCGTCATTTTGAAAACTGCCCTCTATTCTCCACAATTCTTGCAATATTTTGGCAACCCTTCTGATTTCAATAATTAGGACCCAAGAAAGTCACATAAAAAATTTGGTACTTTTGTCCGACATGTCCACATTTTTTGAAAAAATGTTGTTATGATGCCTGGCTATTAGGACATCGGAACCTCAATACAGTTCTGTAATCTGGTTTCCATTTCTCTTAGTTCATTGACATAATTTACAAATGCGTTCAAATTTGCCTTTTATGTTTTCTATTTTGAAACTCTTCATTAGAGAACACTAAAATACCTGCGCTTATTCATCCAGGATTTATTATTTTCAGGGTAGCAACCATGGAGAGGATATATACTATACTTCCTTAATGTTAAGCAGTTTGAAGAGGCTTAATGATTAAACTGAATGGTGTCATTTAATAACTGCCATTTTTTGCTGTGGCTTAAAATAGGTAGAAGAAGCTGACTATGAAACGGTTCCCATCACATCCTTCGGTATGGCGATGATCAGGGGTATGGGCTGGAACCAGAAGGAAGGCATCGGAAATAAAATGAAACAGTAAGCAATACATACGATTTACTTTACATTCTGTAAGCCTTTGCTATCTACCAAGTGACAGTAATGTTCCGAAACTTTTGAAAAAGGCTAGTGCTATCTTGTCCTACGGATCACCATTGCAAGGAAAACTTACTTGATCCTATTAATATAAATCAGGATGCAGTACTGAGGCTGCTTTAAATGTTGTAACAAAACAGTATAGCCACACCCTATATGAAGACCAGTTAGTTCTTCATAACCACCCTTGAAGAAGTTTTGTTAGTGCTTCATAACCACACCCTTGTTGAAGATTGGTTAGTTCTTCATAACTACACCCTTCATGAAGACCGGGTAGTTATTCTTAACCACACCCTTGATGAAGACCGGGTAGTTATTCATAACCAAACCCCCTTGATTAAGACCGGTCAGTTCATCATAACAACACCCTTGATGAAGACTGGTTAGTTCTTTATAACTACACCTTCATGAAGACCGGGTAGTTATTCATAACCACGCCCTTGATTAAGACCGGTTAGTTCTTCATAACAACACCTTCTATATTTTATACTGTCATTCAAGTTTACTACAAACATTGGAGTCCAATTTCAGAAATTGTGGGTCCGCTCTATCCTAGTTTAAGTATTTCCTTTTGTATTATTATCAAGAAATGCAGATTTTTCTCGAGTGGATTCTGGAACATCACAGGGTTTTGTGCTTGGTCCTGTTCTTTTTTAATGTATTTACTATGCTGTTGGTACACAACTTTTCCTTGCTTTTAATAGAGACAATGTATACATAATGCATTTCAGAAGAAGGAAGGCTGTATTGGTGTCACAGAAAATACAGATTGCAGCTGCACTGATTATGAACAGGAAACAGAGAGAATTGATGCCATATCACACTGGCTACCCATATGCTACAGGCCTAAATATAAACGTCTCTTGCTCATATTCCGAGCTTAACATTTCCAGCCTTCTCTCACCTTACACTCCTGTTCATATTTAGCATTCTACTGATAAACTTACCTGACAGTCCCACATTCTTGACAACCTGTTGTTTTTTCAGAAGCTTCATCTTATGGAACCAATTACCTGATCAGATCCGTAATCCATAATTGTGCAAAACATTCTACTCTTAATAGTTCTCGAAACACTGCCTATGTTCCTTTTTTCTTGTTCAGCGCCTTGAGCGGTTAATTTCTGAATTTTGTGCGACGGAAAACTCATTTATTATTACTACTATTAGTTGTTGTAGTATTTTCAAACTAGGGGCAAATACAGTGATAAACCTTGTTTGTTTGTTGACATAAAATGTGACCTGTGTCTTGACACAATCAGTATTTCTGACATTTCTCTGCCACCTGATTCGCATTCAGACCTGTGCGACAGTATTCATACTGCCCTTGCAGGCTTTTCACCCCTTAGAACCATAGGTATACAACCCTTCCAAGTATTCAAATATATTAACACAAAATATCTTTGACCCAATGCAATGAATATTATGAAGCAAAATCAGAAATTGAATACAGATTTGTAAGAAGTTACATGTTTTCAACCTTTCCCTATTTCTTTTTGTGTAGAGTAGTGACACCATTAGAGGCAGTGAGTCGTCCAAAGGGCCAGGGACTGGGAGCAGACAAAGGCCCTGGGAAAAAACAAAAGAGTTTCAAAGGCAAAGACCTAGTTGATACTGATGAGTTTGAAGGATTTGTGAAGGGTGCTGGTGTTCTGGTGACCAAAGGACCTCACAAGAATCTTTTTGGTCTGGTATGAAAACTCAGAATAATGATGTATAACCAAACATGGTTTGCATTGTTTTTGTTTTAAATATTACATGGTGTATATTATTTTCAGTGCTTGTTGTATGAAAACAATTATTTGTCATCTTGGCTCTCTGACTGCAATGTATTGATGGTTTGCACTGTATTTGCAAATGAAACCATGAGGGATAAAGTCTACCAGCTTGGACAGCATTATTTTCTGAAAGAAATGCACATTGTTTGCTGTGCCATGTTAGCAGAGCACACTAACATGTCAGCAATGTATGGTTTACTTTAATAGTAGCTGGTGTGACAGAATATTCTGTCTGGATGGTCAAAATATCCTAACATTGTGTATTTCCCCTCCCCAGTCCCCCACCTCCTCACCACAGTGGTATCGTAGGATATATCGTCTGCTTGTGAATGAGAGAATAGGACATGTTTCATAGTTCAAAGTGCACTCAAAGAAACTGGATTAGATTTTATCGTAATGAAATTTGCTTTGTTATTGCATATTACATTAGATCCGTGGAGCCTTCAGAAACGGATGTTTCACTTCACCATGACATGATTGCTGTCATGTGTATCTTTTGGCAACACCTCAGCTTCCAACTATATCCCATTGTTTCATAGTTTGTTCTCTTTGCGACACTTGTGTCCATTTCACATTACAATATTCTTAGGTTATTTTGCAATCACTTTTGTAGTTGAAAGAAACTGTGGAAACTTGTATAGTCCCCCTCATCCACACCTATAGAAATTTATGAATTTTGCATCCTGGCTTCACAAATGGGCCAAGTGTGTGAGACATGTGCTCATGCAACGTTTGCTATCACACTGGGGAACTTTTAATCTGGGGAGGTTGGGGAACATGCCTGAAGGACACCAGCCTTTGTATGTAGTCTAGCATTTGTATGGTTATTTTACATGAAAACTGATTGTAAGTATGTTTTTGAGTAAAACTTCCATAATTCATACGTCATAAACTCATAGCCAACTTTTTTGTCTTCATAACCACACCCTTGTTGAAGATTGGTTAGTTCTTCATAACTACACCCTTCATGAAGACCGGATAGTTATTCATAACCACACCCCCTTGATTAAGACCGGTCAGTTCATCATAACAACACCCTTGATGAAGACTGGTTAGTTCTTCATAACTACACCTTCATGAAGACCGGGTAGTTATTCATAACCACACCCTTGATTAAGACCGGTCAGTTCTTCATAACAACACCCTCTATACTGTCATTCAAGTTTACTACAAACATTGGAGTCCAATTTCAGAATTGTGGGTCCGCTCTATCCTAGTTTAAGTATTTCCTTTTGTATTATTATCAAGAAATGCAGATTTTTCTCGAGTGGATTCTGGAACATCACAGGGTTTTGTGCTTGGTCCTGTTCTTTTTTTAATGTATTTACTATGCTGTTGGTACACACCTTCTCGTTGCTTTTAATAGAGACAATGTATACATAATGCATTTCAGAAGAAGGAAGGCTGTATTGGTGTTCGTCGTGCAAATACATTTCTGCAGTAACGTTTGTAAAAGTATGGTACTATTGTCAATATGCGCTGAACGTAATATCAAAATGTAGTATAGTTTCACCAATTGGACATGTGGTTGGCATGCTAATGAAGTGATTCAATATGCATATTTGGTCCATTCTTTTCAGAGGGCTATGTATCACTACTGAATTATAACGGTACACAAAAGTCAGTAACAATATTAAGCGACACTAGGGCAACTCAAACAATTTTATTGAAGAGTGTTACTACCAATTTCAAAAAAAAAAAAAGAGTATCCTTGGTGCAAACATTACATTACAGGGACAGTGTGTAATCCTGTTCTTATCCCTTTTCATGAGGTTTATTTCCAGTCAGGTTTTACATATTTTACATATAAGGTAGCTGTGAAGCTTTACTAACTGCAGAATTTGTATTAAGTAAGGATGGTGGGAGGTGATGTTTAATTTGCATCATATTTACAGGGTCTCTTCTCTGTTACATAGAGCTTTGGATCCATTAGACTCAACTTGCATGATCATACATTGTTGTTTGCCCTCTTGCAGGCCAATGCATGCACAAAACACATTGTCAACAGAACTGTAGCTAATATGTATAAAATAGTAATTTTTTTTCACAAATCTTTGGAATTTTCTTGAAAATCAGATCTTTAAAATCAGAGTTACAACCATATTCCCAAGAAAATTATTCCGTTCATGGATATTCTCTTGTAATTGTTACTTTACATTGATGTAGTAACTAAAGAAAGCAAAACTTTGCCGGGTAGCATCTTCAGCAGATTGTTGGTTAATTTTTGTATTTTGGTAATCAGTATTTCTCTCCTGCTTAGTTACTATGTACTATTTGATGAAATGTTCTGCTTTCATAAGGTTTCCATTCGCGCATAAGAATTCCAGTTCGGAGATAGAATCATGATGGATCTTTCTCTGCTAATTCTTCATCACTCTCAAGCTCTTTCCCTGTTCCTTAATTAAGTGTTCTTTGTGTCATACTTTGGGGTTGCATTTTACATAGGTTCTTCCATTGGGGGTTTCTTTTTCAACTTCCAATAGGTTGGCTTGAGTCATCATGTACCACAGGTCCTTCTACTGGACCTATCTAAATCCAATAATAAGTTGGCTTGAGCTCCTTCCCCTTTTTAAGAATAGGTTTGCTTGAACCTTCATTTTGCACTTGTCCTTCCACTGGAGTTGATTCTGTTCCAATAACAACATGACTAAGGTTTCCTGTTTTGTAATGCAAAGAACAGTACCAACTATCAGTTTGTTCAGGATTCCAACTATATCCAGTCTTTTGAATCAATGTTTTTACAGGCTTTTATGTCATAAAAGAAAACTAGTTAATGTACAGGGTGACTACTGACAATTGTCACCTGCTTTGACTATCTAGGCATGACTTCAAGATATACGTATATACATCTTCTGTAGTGTTAATGCAAATCCAGTCTGATCAGTCAGTGGCATCATATGGGCATGGGAGAAAGTGTCCCATAAACAATATTTGCTGTTTGTTACTAAATTAAATGAATTTGGAGCAAAAAATACCTAGAAAAGTTTTTCTTTTCCTAAAGGTAGAGGGTGTTGAAGAGGACAATGCCCGTCTGATGATAAAACTGGCCATCAGTGGACAGAATATCACCTTGAGCCAGTTTAGTGCTCAGAGAGTGTCCATGAGGGACTACAAGGAATATTCTAAAGACTTGGGTAAGTTGTATTTATCAATTGGAAGCATGCTTTTTTCTGTTCATCATTTTGTATTTTGCTTTGTTACTTTTGAAGTATTATGCCCCTGAGTTAATTTTGTCTTTATTTCTTTCATTCTCTGATGCAGGGGATCAACCAATGTTAGTCTTCAAAGTTTCATTTCTGGCTTGCATAGTAATCAATGGTTATAGTATTGCAAGATAGCAAATAAAATATGAGTGTTCCACATAGAAGTTGTAAACTGTCCATCATTATTAAATTATGTATGACTAAGAATACTTTACTGTGGAAAGTACTGGCATTTGTTTGAATGAATATAAGCTGAACAGGTATTTTAAAATTTAATTATCTTCTTTGCTCAAAATGTAAGCCCTGTTGTAAATATTAAAATTCTGTTCATATGGTTATAATACTTGACCTAAAGCCAATGTTATATTAACTAGAAAGTAAAATAACCTTTTGAACTATTCTATGGTACCCCCATGAAGGCACACCAAAAATTTTGAAGTAAAATTGTTGCCCTCATTGTGTAAAAATAACTGGATTATTTCTGTATATAGCAACTGCCAGTGATGACAAGCAGTCAAACTTGAAAGAAGGCAGTCACCTGACACATCATGTGACATTACATCATGGGTTGTAGTTAGTTGATTGGCTGCTTCTATATTTGATGACTAATCAGTCTTTGTTTCATTAGTTTAAGTCTGAGGCACTTATTGGACAGAAAAAATATTATCAAGAGTAAATATTAGAGCTAATCACATAATATATCAACCATTTATCACTATTGTTTTGAGTTTACTCGTAATCTCTGTGACTTTCCTAAAGATTGTTTACACTGTCAGTGTAAGTAAACTATTCTGTTAAATTCATATAATGAGGTATTTGTTTCCTCCTGTGTAATAATCTTGTTTTACAGTACAATTTGTTAGTGGCATTAAACAAGTCCGTAAGTACCTACTATTGAGATATTTTGTTAATGAATTGTTGAAAATCTCTTTTACATGAGATTGAAGGAAATACTCTCACCTCTTTTAGAATTATTTAAAAAAATATAGTCTCTCAATTATTGTAGAGGCCCATAAATGCAAAAAGTACTGGGAGTAATTTGTGATACTAACTTTTGGAAAGTTGATATGGCATTGATCCATGAAAGGTGGCCCTGAAATTGTATGGATATGCTCTGTAGCACAGACCTTGAATATCATGATATTTTACCTTTTATACACTTGATTTTTTAAGCGAGTCGAAACCTAGTGCACATAGATAAATTGATTCTCAATATTAAAGAGTAATTTATGACTTAACCTTGATATTCATGTTGGTCAGCTGGCCAACGAAACAAATCACCAATTTTGAGAGACGCTTTTGCGAGAGACATCAGTGACAGCCATGTGGTTGATAGTTATTGATTTGTGGCTTGGGGTGGGATCTCAGGAGATGGGTGTGTACGATTGTCATTCACTATAGGTGTACTGCCCAATGAAATGCATATCAACATGATACAAATACTTTCTTTGTGTAAACTATTTTATATAGCTTGAAGACAGACAGGGCTGTGGAACTGAACAGTAATATACATACATTAATTGAAGAAATGTGGAAATGAGTGGACTGGTTTGTTGTTGAACGTCTGTTGTTTTTTAATACATGTATGCATGCTTTCCGGGGGGAAAAAACATCAGGGAGAATACTACAATACTAATATCATTACATTAATATCATCATTACTAAAATTATTACATGCATGTAAGTACATGAAAGACAACAGCTCTCATGGCACATAAAACATGTTTGCTGAATTTTGTTTTACGTAAAGTGGGTGTTTGCTTAATTTAAGAACATAGATTCTTTAGCCACTTGCAGCATTTGTTCACACTTGACTTTAGCAAGTAACATATGTTTGGCACTTCGGCATTTATTAGCAAGTAAATAAAATTTGTGAAATTCTATGCCTTGACCATGAAGGTTTTACTCATTAAGCATAGTCTGGAACAATGATATATATACATGGTATTCTTGTATTGCCATCAGGGATGTACAGTAGTAGCTATGAAAATGGCAGTTAATATGTTTGAGTGATGGTTAAAATGTTTTGAGTGGCAGTTGCAAATTGCAACATTGTAAAGCCTTGATGTGACTCAAACCTGTAATGGGCAGTTCTCTCACAGAATTATTTGTCACAGTTGTTGGGGGACATTCAATCCATTTGCAATGCAGTTTTTACTTCACAATTTTTTTTGCTTATAATACTTTTTCACTTTTGGCTAATATATTTTTGTGCTCGTCAGCAAGGGGTACTTGGTTCCTGTGTGCCAGTGGCAGTCGTGAATGAGTGCTGGGTGGGACCAACCACCACCGACCATCACAGCTACATCCCTGATTGACACGCTATGTAGCATGAACTATGCATTATGTCTATAGTCTGGAATATGCCAATGCTCTACATGGTATACTTGTATTAATCAACATGCTTTGTAGAATGCTTTACTCAGTCTGATATATACCAATTATCAATGCAATTTTTTGGATTGACATGCTATGTAGAATGATACTGTACCCTGGTCTGGAACATATGATGGTATTCTAGAAATTCTTATGTGGCATCACGTTGTACTCATTATGCCTACCTAGTCTGGAAACGTACCAATGATCCACACAGTATTCCAGTGTTGACATGTTATGTAGAATGATGCTGTTCCCTGGTCTGGAACATATGATAGTATTCTTAACACACTTATTTAGCATTATACTATCCTTATATAGCATGATGTCTAGTCTGGAACAGTTTAGTAAGTCGGCTAAAACCATTCTTATTCATAGGCCTAATAAAAATCAATCCAACCCTGTTTCAGTAAAATATTTGAGCAATTTTTGACATCGGTTACATTACAGTGGTTCCGTAATCCCTGTCGTAGAACTTAGAAATATTGCTTTTGATTACCTTGTAAATATCGTTGTGGATCGGGCATGGGGAACATCAGCCTCTTTTATGACCATTTGTCTTGATAAGGATCTATCTCCAGATACATTTCATAAACTCCACAGTAGCCAAATTATGTCCGTTTTATTACGGTAGTATCTGTACTGCCGGTACAGATAGTCGCCAAAAAAAAACATTTACGCTAATGCCACCGTTTGTGCTTAACATCACCAGTTACATTAATTCCTGTCTTGTCTTCCTAGTCTCTTTTAGAGATTATAGCATAGTCTTTTTCTATAGCTTATATCATTTTCTATCCTTACAGATTATAGCATAGCCTTTTTGCAAAAAAATCTTGCTCTCGACCCCTTTATTAGGAACCTCCTCTGCTATCAAGTTGTTTCTATTCATTTTCGTCCCATCACTACCTCCTTCCATTTTCTTACCTTACTCCCGAGTTGCCTGTTTGGCTCTGGCAGAGGGTGGGTGTCAGGGGGTTTCTTAGCTTTAGGAAACCTGGTGGCTAGAGTTCTTGCGAGTTAGCTTGGTTAGCTGTGAAACAGCACAACCACCAGGGCTGGGCATGTTTTGTGATCCTACCGGGAGGGAAGTTTTCCAGCCAGTTTTGAGGCAAAATTTCTGTTATGGTCCATATTGGGTTTTTTGACCTAATCCATTTCTTGTACTTGTATAAAAGGAATAATAAACAGTACAACAGACTGCAAATATACAAATAATTTGTTATTTTCCTGAAGGATTACACCTTTTTTAAATATAGTGTGAAACATGCTATGATCTTGGAAGTCTTTTCAAACCAGGCCCCAGTAATGACAGCCTCCAATCTCTTCTTTTTATTGCAGGAAAGTTTAGCAAAGGACATGTTGAATATAAGAAAAGAGAGGAGTTGAAAGGAGTTGAAAAAGAACATAGATATAGGAAGGATGGTGATAGAAGGACAAATGATAAGTCTGAATCTTCAAACAGTGATAGGTCACATGACAGGGGGAATTCAAAACCTAGAAACAGACGAAATGATAAAGTGGGCCATTCTAGGTCAGATCATGATGCAAAATCATATAGTAAGAGTTCAAGAAACAAAGAAAGGACACGAAGTGGAGATTCAGACAGCAATGAAAAGAAAGTTGGGAAGGATGACAGCAGCAGAAATGAAGACAAAAAATCGAAGTATGATAGGAGAGTGAAATCTGGCTCAGAGCAAAGTGATTGCAAGAAGAGAAAAAAGCATGAAAAAGAGAGGTGAGGTGAAATGCTTCTAATCATAGGAGAATTCTGTAGATACTTTATAAAGAAAATAATCTACCATGATGTTGCCACTCAGAGTTGGGAACCCGACTCCAAATTATAGTTTAAAATAGATCACTTCATGCTAACGGAAATTTTAACCACTGGCATCCCGGATTTTTCAGTAGGGGGGAGGGGGCCTGAAGGTCTTGCCCAAATTTATATCGCCGTCCTGGGGGAGGGGTATAAGGAGAGGGGTGTGCATTTTTTGTTCATTTAAGGAGGCTTATATCCAAAATGGTGCTATATTTTTCAAATTTTGAAGTGTATAATTTAAGTTTGTAT
>JAODAG010337278.1:0-10377 GCA_027574785.1 Orphnurgus asper
ATTACCTTTATACAATCATGTTGACAAGATGAATCAAAGTACTGTATTTAAAAAGCTTGTCATCAACAATCTTCACTATTTACATTTACAAGATATTTTGAACCAAAACAGGCTGTAGCTACATAGGTATGTACCTAACATGAGTTGAAAAGTAGAAATGAATGATTGTGCGAAGCTCTAACAAAAGTAGTATATGGTACATCTGCAACATATAAAATGCACAGATCTATGATGTTGTATATCACACAAAGTTGCAATCTTTTGAAAATAATTTTGTCTACTGTATATATGTAGGCATTTTGTCACAGGTAACTACTAAACTAAATAGGATTTCCGTTTTGTAAGAGAAAGGTGTGTTTCCGAGCACACAAACGCATACACAGATACTTGCTTTACATAGTCCATGTTCTCAATTTGTGGTGCTGTGATTCATTTCATGTTCAAAGCTTTGAACAAGAAAACAAGTTTTGCAGCCTTGTGAGTGCCAAGTCGATTTCTCAGCTTAGACTGCACTAGTCTATACGAGCTGAACACTCTTTCTACGCCTGAGGATGCAGCCACAGCAGACAGTTTCCTACCTGACATAATTATATGCGTTGAATCTCTAGAAACAATGTAACTTAAGTTGAAATGTGAGGTTGTTGACTGGACCTGCTATGCACTCATACAGTATGTTGAGAGTGAACTGAGCTGTAACACTGTGTGATCTGTACAATAAGCCCCATAGACATGTACTGTAGATGAGGTAAACTATCAAGAGGGTAACACTTTAATCCACTGAATCAAGTGCTAACTGATTACAACATAGAATACAATAACTGTAATCCCCAATTAACACTAGTAGCTGGGTGGACTACTTTAAATGAATGTATTTCCTGTGTGTAGATGCATAAACTATGGAAGTAATGAAGACTAAGCTGCTTGTATACAAATAGGCTCCTATAGTTATTAATTAACAACAAAATTGATATGGGCCTATAGGGGCCTGTGTGTGTATAGCCTACTACAATCAAACCAGTTTAAGGCCCCAGGGGCCTTTATGATTATGAATTCAAGGTTAAACATTGTGCTTGTAGATGATATAAGTGGGTTTGAGTGTTTGTGGGAAGAAATATTTTTTGGATTTAAAAAATATAAAAATAAGTCAACAACCCTGCATCCAAGTCATTAATGTAAGCAGTGAATAACAATGGACCCAACACAGAGCGCTGGGGAACACCATTAGCGACAACTATCCAAGGAGAAACAGATCCACCTACAACCAACTCTTTGTTATTTCCTAATCAATCACCAATCCACTTTAACAAACACCTATTGATACCTAAACATTCCAATTTGACTAATCATCGTTTATAAGGGACCTTATCAAAAGCCTTCTGAGAATCCAAAAATACCACATCCACAGGATTGTAGGCTGCATCCAATATCCTCCAGATATTTAAGCATAATATTCGTTAAGACACGACCTATTTCTTGCAACACCATGTTGGGAACTATTGACTAACGAGTGCTCATGCAGAAACCGAACCAGTACATCCTTGATAAGAGACTCCATAATCATACACACTACACATACAGTAAGACTCACAGGCCTATAGTTACCAGAATGACTGCGATCACCCTTGTTGGTGGCCTTTACACGGTATCATTCATTGGACCTACTCTTTTGTCACATTCATATTGTATCATCGATCATACGTTTAATTATTTCTGGCTTTTGTATAGGCAATAGTCATAAGTATTACAGATGGTTTGATTTAGTGTTGTATTGTATAGATAATAAGGATCAGAACGGACAATGACCTCATAAAGGATCCTGAACTACAAAAACCCTAAATTCTACCAATATCAGAAAAGTAGGCATCAATACCATTCTTGAAGGCATTGACGCTACTAGCATGACACCAACGACTCCGGCAAGTCATTCCACTCATGTACCACCCTTTCTGCTATCTAACCTGGAAGATTTGTTGATATATGTTGATTGAAATATTTGACAAATGTTTTGAAAGATGTTACTAGTTCCATGGACAGTGGTAAGCCTGTAACAGTAGATGTCATTTTCTTAGAATTATTTAAGCTGAATGGTCTTGGTATTGATGGACTGGATTCATTCAGGATTGGTTATGTGACAGGTAGTAGAGAGTAATTGTTAGTGGCTCCACTGCTGCTTGGGCTGATGTCTCTATAGTGGGGTGCTGCAGGGTTTGTAAGTTCAACGAGAGGTCTTCTTTCGTATAGTTTAAAGGTTGAAGCTTCTTAATTTAACTTCTCTTGAGCTTAAGCCACTTTATGGTGATCTACTTCAAGCAGTTAATATTGTTCATGGTTTGACAACTTAGCTTTTGATACATTTTTTAAGAGTTCTGAGTCGAGAAGCACTTGAGGCCACTGTTTCAATCTTCAGAAGGTGTGCTGTAGGGTAAGTGTTAGAAAGGATTTCTTCTCGCAGAGTTTTGGATGAGTGGAATAGTCTGCCTGATTTGGTTGTACTGTAGTGTCAAAAAGTGTCAATGCTTTTTAAGAATGTTCTTGACAGGCACTTTTCGTAAGACTTTGAGGTATGATGGGTTATTGTGGTGTGGGTCCTTGGCTTTGGGGGTGTCTTTAAGAGGACGCTTGTCCTTCCTGACCTTTTACTGTATATACTTACTAAACTAAACTAAAGTTAGTGATCTTCATACAACAACTGTCCTTCCAATGAAATCGATGCTTGCCATGAACTAAATTCTGACTGCAACTGAGCATCCACCACCCAGGACGAAATCTTATCTATCGATCAACATTAAACATTTTTAATAGTCTTCTTAGCATCTACAGTGACCTGCTCTTGCAGTGCTATGTTTTCGTTTATGGTAAACTTTAATTATCCTTTGTATTTTACCGTACAAGGGGCCTCGGGGGAGATTAGATTTGTAGCTAATCAACTCTTACCCTCTATTCTATATATATATATATATAAGTAAAGAAATAAATAACTAAATAAATAAATAAAGTTGTGTGACCTCTGATTAATTCTAATTGAGACTGATTGAGTCTTTCTTAGTGGTCTTCATTCAACAAATGCTATTCTGCAGACTTCAGCGCTTGATATTACATTCTGACTGCTACCGAGCATCCACCTCAAGATGGGAGTCATAGTGATCTTCATTCAACATTGCTTGCTTACTCTTCCTGTTGGTGCCGTGTTTCAAATAAAGTCCTCTGTTGCATAAGCTCTTGACCACGAGGGCCACAGTACCGCGATTCGGCTCTGCCGATGACCTCCGTTTCCGACAGTGTTCTGTGTCGTTCTCAGGAGCTGCGTTCGTGCGACTGAGATTCCAAAATGATTTTAAAATAACAATGCAATAGACAATGAAGCCTTGCTATTGTTCGAAATTAATGTTATTATCTTTTTGTTCATTTTAACAGAGTTTGGGTGTATTGCGTTATATCACCGTGGAGAGTCTAAAGTTCATTGATAGGCAACTGGTAGTAACGCAACTGAAATTTGTAAATTTTTAACCGAACACAGTCAACAGTGTGATGAATCTATTGACTGTCCTGGACTTGCCTCCTTTGTACAGTTAGATCTATAATCTGGTGGTAGTGATGTGTTGAGAGTTCTGTTCATAATTACGTCCGTCAACTTTTTATCTTTCTCGTACATTTGACTCTGTTTGATAGTGGAGATTGTGTCCGTCTAAGGTCAAGTCCATTTTTCCTCATCCGATCCGGCTATGCACGTCCGTCCGGTTCTGACTGTTTTTTTTATTGTACATTTTAAGAAACGTTTTAAGAGATGTGAAACATCAGACAGCAAAAAAAAAAACTACATATATACAAGAAAGTTTGTTTAGTTTTTAAAAAATATTCATGAAATGTATTCAAGTTCTGTAGTTCCAAAGCCACTACAAATTTTAGTGAAACCCACAAGCAATAGCCAAAATTCACTGCATTGTATTGGCTGTGCACCAGTTTAACTAAAACCAGTTTCTTTTCATAGTTTCGTTTGTCTCTGTCCAGTTCGCGCATGCATATCCGAGGACGAAAATATTTAATATATTTAGTATAGGCTGATTTTGAAATGGAAAGTTCAATATCGGTTTGGGACTATCAGCAATAGTGACAAATTTTGCTGATACCGATGTTCAACCGATACCGCCAATGTCGGCCGATACCAGATACTGAAAACCGAAAATCGGCCAATTACTTATAGGTTAATATATATAAACCGATGCCACCGCTGAACATGATGTCTGAAATGCCTCCAAATTGTGTTCACGGCAATCTTAATTTTCCGAATAAATCTCGGGTTCGGGCTCCGAAGCCCCCGCTCCAGAAACGCCCGGCGAACACGCCGCCACCCGTGGTAGTAACGCACGCCCCACACACACACACACACACACACCGTACCTCGATGCAAGGTTTGTTATTCGCAGGCGACACTTCGCACCGCGTGCTCCTAATAGTTAATGATCACGGGTGAGCAGCGGATGCTTTAAAAGACCTCGTTTGCGTTAATAACGCTCCGGCACGACGAGACTTCACATGCGATGTGCTCTCCGAGGCCGACGAGAGCGGCCTGGAATTTTGTTTGCTTTAGCGGCGGGCATTTCGAGCACTACTCGAAGCGTGTTCATCCTTGACATTACAAACAGGCGGTGCTAATTTATTCGGCTGAACTGTTAGTGTTTACTACTGGTTTATCGTGGGAGGATTTGTAGTTACTGATGTACTCTCTGGCAGTAATCCATGGCACGTAAGTTAGGATGAAATGGTGGTAAATATGCAAATCCATGAAAGCCATGATATTCGCTCCCAATTTGTGTCACCCGCAAGAGCCATGAAAACAGTTGTGTGGAGTGAGCCCTCTAATTCTCAGAGAGTCATTTATAGCCTAATAAGTTAAAAAAAATATTGGTAGGTGGGGGTGGGGGTGTGCTACAGTTATTCAGTTTCTCAGTCTTGGCACATGGACTTGACATGGTTGACATGTTAACTGCATTGTTCAGATAGTAAATTAAAGAAATCCACCATTCAAAGTATTGAAAAATTGGCATTTTTCACTTTAGGTATATACTGTATATGGTGAATTCATTCAATACTGGACACTCTACCATACCGGACACCATACGATACCGGACACTTTATGCACGCGTTTGAATTACAGTGTATCAAAAACGATTCTAACTTGACAGCCACTGTCGTTGTCGCAGTCAGAAATAGGCATCATAACCCTTCGTAATGCGGATTTAAACAACTACAGTAGGAGGAACATAGTCACCTAAAAATGTGTTTTCTTGGTGCACTTAGATGTGGCATGTCTGAACTTGACGAAAGCTCCGACAAAAAACGACCTCCAAATAACTCCAACAGGACAAAAGGTGTAAGTTTTCGCCTGTCCTCTCTTCCTCTAATCATTCGTCATATTGAGTATAAATTTCCAATTCTAAAAATATCGATGCCTTGAAATTACAAACGAGTCTACGTTAGGGCACCATTACACATTGAAGCACATATGGCATTTTAACAATTGCGTTCAAAAGCTGCATCCGGTATTGCACGTTTTTTTTTTTTGCTCTTAACGTTCGGATGTACATCGGACACTCACAGCTGAACTTCACAGGAAGGGGAGGGGAAAGGGGTCTCACCTCCAAAGGAGTTATTATGAAAGGACATGCTTAATTGTTACCGGCCAATCCCTGACACGGAGAGAGAGCCGTAGGCTGACTTATTCCTGGTAATTGGTAAAATGTCTGTTACATGTATGGAATGTGACATTAAACAGGTCTACTGTAGATTGTGCCCCTTCAGTTCATGAAGCAATCGACATACGTAAACCCAAGAGGGATACATTTTTCTCTCTTTCCGTCCGGTAAACTTTACTCTGCAGTGTTTCGTTACAATCTCCTGTGTGACAGTGACAGTTTTGTTTATTATTAACTGTTATGTATATTAGATTTCTGTAATTTTCTTTCATGTGATGTAAGGGATATATAGTTAGTGCTTTTAAGTTTAATTTCACAAATTGTCATTAAGTACCCAGACTAGGTTGGGTATAGTATGTTTATGTCAACATGACTGTCGTAGCATAGCTAATTATTAAACGAAGTGTCATGAATTTGGGTGCTGAAAATGTGTCATATAGTGTGGTGTGGTTGGCAACAGCTCCTAGAGGAACATAACACGGCTAACATTTATTGATGGGAATACTAGCCCGTTAATCATACCGTACATGTTATTAACTCTCTCTGCCTGGAATATTATATTTCTTTATTATACAAATATATTTTTATCCATCAACATAGACAGAAATGGCATAGTCTTGTGTGGCCAGAGTTTATTTTGTCATTTTACACAGTGCTTTCTCGCTTAATCGTGGCTTTGCACCCGACACCCTAAAACGAAGTGAGTTCACATCGTACTTTGATGGAGAAGTCCTCTTTGACTTCAAGTTTAGTGCTTGTGACGACCTACCGTATACGTAAAGTTCCTATAGGCATTCTACACCAATTTCGTGTCGCGTGATCCGATTGGTTGATCAATCCGAAATGGATGCTTGTTGTAACAAGGCCGAATTTCTGTTTCAGTTTTGGAGGAACCCGCTCGAGGAGTAGCCTAGGACGACTTTGTGAGCGATGATATTATGTGGGGAGCATGCAGCCTATTGGCTGACGTTCGCGATAACGGCCTAACCATAACGTCTCTCGGTACTTCTGTGGATAATGAAATGAAATTTAAGCATGTGTCCACCTCCCTGGGAATCTGCAGCTTTTCTTTCCTTAGGGATTTGCTTACATGCACAAGGTGGATTAACATGGTAGAATCAGGGAGCTGCTATTCTGACTTGTCAGGGGTAATCTTCTTTATTTTTAATAATAAGGTCCATTAAAAGGGGTACAACTAGATTGACTCTGTGGTATAGTGTGACATGTTATCTGGATATTGTATGTTGGTTTATGTGTTCAATTTCATTGTTCAGTAGTACCTGTAAAGCTAAACATTCATATTTTGAACGTTTTCCATGAAAATAGTAAACAATCTTTCCTGCGAAACAAGCTGGGATTTAAAAGTATCCATCACCCGGAAACCACACAATGTAAACATCAAAAACCTTCTGGCCTGACTTGAAGACGTATAATTATATGCAGGCTTTATATTGGTTAAGACGACCTCCCCCCCCCCCAAGAAAGAACTATTTAACTAAACAATGGCAGCGTATGCCAAACTGAATAGCTTCACATCCCCCAATGCTATTATGATCTTTGACGGAACTGTAAAGATCATCCAGGTGAGTGTAGTGCCACGGAATGTGTAGCTCGTGGCTCTGTTGGCGGACATAACCCCCACCATTATTAATCAGTGCGGGGCGGTCCTTAACACCACATACAGTATATATATATACTACACTGTACACATCATCTCAACCAAGAGGCCGAGCTGCGATGGAGGTGGACCGTGAAGTCGTAACTGGTCGTACAACTATAGTGAAGTGACAAGCATTGCATTGTTGCGTATATATATATATATGCATCGTTGGTTGGAATATTTAGAGGGGTTTGTGGCGTTGCATCCTGATTTTGCTTTGAATGCGTCCTTCTGATTCCAGACGCCACTGTCACAGAGGGCGGATGCAGATAAAAAAGATAACGAGAGAGAGATAGAGAGAGAGCCTCCAACAGTGACCGGATCTAACTGTGCGTATAATTGTGTAGATTCTTTGTTAATTCGACGTACCGTACCGTCCAACTGTGGTCACATTGCCACCTGAAAACTGCCGAACTATTTGCATGCAGCGTTATATACAGTGTACGGGTTTTGCTTGCGTGTAACAAGCGTGCTGTCACTTTCCTCAGGGAAGAATCAATAATTATTCATACAAATTATAATAATAATAATAATGCACTAGTTTAAATTTGATAATAATAATGCACTATTTTAATTTTCCATTGATCTTTTGGAATTGTGGACCACAGTACTGCTGCGCGTACAAGTAGGTTGGCTGTAAACGTCACGTCGGTCAGCGTTTTTCGCTCCGGTCTGCAGTACATTTACGTCGGGATACCGGGAATGGCACGACATCATTCATTGGAAATGTGTTGGTGTCTGTGATGTAGTTCAGTTTAATGTGCACAATTTTTTGATTGTCTATTTGTTAATTATCCCTAAAATATTATTGTATGGAGGAGAGCACTTTAAATATCAGTTGGAGCCAATATAAAGACTGCAAATCAATGTAGGAGTATGCTGTGTAACAATACGTAAAGTTAAATTTAAATAACAAACACTCCTGTCACAAAATCCAAGGCGAGACTTTAATTTCTGCCATGAATTGCCCTGTGGTACATGTACCATGGGGGGTGGGGGGTGGTGGTACCTTTGTACTTGATCCACGGTATGTGGCATGGTACAGTACAAGTTATTTTCAGCCAATTTTTTTTTAATTTAAAAAATGCTACGGGCGCCAACCAATAGAGGCGCTATATATGTTTAGACAGCGGGACATGGTTCAGTAAGAATCTTACATAAATTTGGGACTGGCAGCTCTGAAAAAGGTTGAAAATATATATATATATATATATGCCCTAGATTGACCAGCTAGTGTTGTTATACGTCATCACCTATACAGTACAGACTCCATTGGCTCCTCAATTGAAATATTTAACAGACGTAAATTGGCATGATCGTTACAGGTAGGTTGACTCCAGAAGATTGGTAAAAGGATTCGTGTTGCTTTTCAAAGCTCGTTAGGCATTGGGCGTACATAACAGTTTCGCTCTCCATCTATGAGCTTGGGCTATGGGGGGGGGGGGCTGTCGATACGCATTCATTCAATTTCAGCAGCATGAAGCATGAACCTTTGTGGCAAATTCCCTCAAGTATAATACACCCGGTTTGGGGTTTTGTACAAGGGCCATTTCCCGACCATCCAATTTGGAAGGAACTCATAATTCCTTTAATTAACCCTATAATTAAATTTGCTCTCTTTTGGCATGTGTTCTACCCAAGTGGGTTGCAGGCCTAATGAGTTCCTCAAATTAATTATATAACATGGTTATTTATATGCACTTTTTTGCTCCATGGACTCTATAGTGTGTTATAGAAAAACCATTATGGCAATTAATGGCACTAATAGAGAGAATGCAAACAGGATCTGATCTGGCACTTAATGGGGTATGTACTTCATGCAAGACCACCTTAAGTTAAATATAGTGTATGTACAGATTATAGGTAGATGCTAGCCTATCCCCTAACTTATACATTCTCATGTATGTATCCTATATTTCAGGTATGTACTTAATTGATGTAATACTACCTCAAATATAGTGTATGTAGATTCTAACTTATCCCCTAATGTACCGTGTATTCTATACATGAGGTAGTTTTACATGAAATAAATACCCTCAAATATAGTGTATGTACATATGTATATAGATACTATCATATCCCCTAACTTATACATACTCATGTATGTATCCTATATTTGAGGAATTAATATAATTGTAAGACCTCAAATCAGGCCTTGACATACACGCTCGCCAACTCGTCATTTGCGACTAACATTTGGCTAATGGCGACCAATAAATGCACTATGGTCGCCATATTGGCGAGTGGCTTATTCATGACTCTGTATTTTTATAATCATTTTAATCCCTTACATTCATTATTCTTAATGAATTAATGCTTGGCCTAGCCTATTTTAAATCAACGATCGCAACTTACGCTACTGAACACACAAGTATTGACAAAACAGTACTGTAGCACTACTTACTGTATTCTACACTGTAGGCGCCTGCCTACAGTGCAATATTACTGTAGGAGTTTTCTTGTAACTATTTTTTTTTAGCTTTGGCTGTATCCTGTACATAAACACCAATTAGATATGTATCAAGCTTAGCGGGATGGAATCTCTCCCTTCAATGTATTGCAAACACGTGATATTCTAGCGGGAGATTAACACAGACATAGAATGGCTGTTTTGTCACACGTGGCGATGTGATATTATTCTGGACAATAACCAATCAAGGTTTTGCTTATGCATGCTCTGCTTGTTTATCAGAACAGTGCAATGTAGACAAGTTATATAGGCTACTGCGTAGCAGGCTAAAAGTGTCGTAGTGGGTGCATACGGTATGTCTGTACACATGTTACTGGCGGGTTACGTGCCAAAACGATACAACAGTTTTATCGCGCGAAATGTCCTTATTTACCTTAACTTCCGCTCCTAATGGCAACATTATTTTGGTCCCTACTTTGATCCTACTCTTCTTCGATCACGCTCCGGCAAAAGTAAATACAGTGATTTAAGCCTACTCCATGGGACCGCGCCTATACGGAACAAATACAAACACCATTTCATATAGGCGGAGCTTTAACATTATTCAGCTAATT
>JAODAG010337289.1:0-10374 GCA_027574785.1 Orphnurgus asper
ATATAGAGAGAGAGAGAGAGAGAGAGAGAGAGCGATAGATGTGGAGGTGGATAGAGGTGGAGAGAGAGGTGGAGAGAGAGGTGGAGAGAGTTATAGATAGAGATTTGCATTTATAGTTAGATATAGATATCTGTATAAATATATATTTATATGACCTGAAAACAAAACATCACCTGGGCATTGAAGATGACATGTGTCTCCTTGGTAACCAGCTGAACAGAGGCAAGCACCGGTGATATGGTTACAGGTGGCACCGTTCTCACATCGGCACGACTCAAGGCAGTCCTGGCCATGAAAACCAGCCTCACACGGTGTGTCACATGTGGGACCTATCCAACCAGGCCCGCATAGGCAGTGGCCGGTGGTATGGTTGCAACTAGCACCATTACTACATGTGCATGTAAAGTTGCATCCGTCACCGTAGGTACCTTTGAATAGCCGTGGTAACAAATCAAGACAAATTATTTATCAGTAAGAAGACATATTTTCTCGGGTGTAATTTATATAGCCTATACAATGTGATATAATAACATCTTAGACACACACATACCAAAAAAAAACTGTGACTCGTGTTTGACACCTAAGGGATTTATAGTGCTGGCTGGGTCAGTTAAATAGTGTAATTATGGCTAAATCTGGACGAGAGTATCTACAGCAGTTCATCAGTTCTAGTTTTTTTTCCAATTAGAAGTCGATTCTTTATCAACTTGTATCAGTAGAGACTATAGTTGCTTATTAATAGGAACCAGTTGGAGTATAGGAACAACTTAGAGATTGGAAGACCAATCAAGTAGTCTCTAGGGTAGTCTCCAGTGGATGTTTGTTATGTAACTTACCATTATCACAAATAGAATCACAGTAACTACCGGCATAACCAGGTAGGCAGTCACATGATCCAGTGACGACATCACATTGTGCACTATTCTCACACTTACATACGTCAATACACTGCTTGCCATAGAAACCTGTGAAGAAAAGAACACATCCTGTGTGTACTTTTTCTTACTTTTTCCGAGGTCTTGGTGAGAACATATGCCTACATAGTTTGAGTCATTTATGTTGCAGGTATTACATAGGACACTGGTTGTTGTAAACATAGAACAAGCACAAAAAATGGGGAACTTGCTATTCCCCATAAAAAGAGACGTTTACAATTATTATAATTGGGTGCATCACCATAAAAACAACAAGGTTGAACTTATGTTACAATTTTCAATCATGCAGCTAGCAATTTTGGACTGCATGTGATACTTAGGAACAAAATAATTGCTTAATTAAATGGCCTATTTAAGGCCTATATATTACATTGATATATCCCTTTAGGTGAATATATATGATTCCATGATAAGCTCACCATTTAGGCATTCGTTCTGACAGTAATCACCATGGTAACCGGCAGAGCAGGTGCAATTCCCGGTGACATGATCGCAATGACCTCCGTTATTGCAGAGACATTCAGAGGCACAGTTGTTACCATAGTAACCAGAGAAACACGATTGATCACATGACGCTCCTCGCCATCCTGAAGCACACGAACAGTTTCCTGCAGAATATTAAGTCGTTCAAGTAATTATAAAAGCATATACCGTTTGCAATGGAGAATTGCACGGGGTAGTAGATACTAGCCTATACCCCTAACGTATGCATACTCATGTATGTATCCTATATCTCACGTGGTCTTACATGAAGCATATACCCTCATAGTTATCTTAGTGGACTCGTCCCAATGAGAGTTCACTATACTATGAATTATATTACCGTTTGATAAGTTCATCGGTGACGCTAAGATGATATGCGGCAGACATTTGAAAATGCAACCTCTGATTGGCTAATGCACCAC
This sequence comes from Orphnurgus asper, assembly GCA_027574785.1. Taxonomy (NCBI): domain Eukaryota; kingdom Metazoa; phylum Echinodermata; class Holothuroidea; order Elasipodida; family Deimatidae; genus Orphnurgus; species Orphnurgus asper. Next base: position 1,841 of record JAODAG010337289.1, read on the forward strand.
GTGACGTTAAAACTGTTTACAACCGAATGGTTTGACATGCAGGCCTATATGATGTTGGGGGGGGGGGGGTCTCGCTTACACTGTAAAGTTCGCATAATTCTCAGGGAGCAACATCACGTAAACTTTACAGCTGACGTAACGGCCACATATAGGCTACGGCTGTTTTCCAAGCAAATATCGTCAGAGAAAATAATTTCGAAGAGAAAGAGTAATTTTGAGATATAGATATACATTGCTAAAAGCACGTATTCTGCGAATTTGTTAGATTTCTGCCGTACGCTATTTTTTGCCACTCTTTTGTGAATACGAACCCAGATCACCTTCAATAATTTAGTAAAAAAAGAGGTGAGGTCCAAAATATCAAAATATTTATGCTATTAGTAGATTCCCATAATATCCTGTAACAAAAGGCAATTCAAAACTACTCTCCAGCGACAGTAGTGTGCAGGAATTTGGAATCAACACGAATCATCACGAAGTTAGGATTCTGTAGGTGTACTTTTGTTTTCAACTTAATAAATGCACATTTTAATGTATATTGAATAACCAAGGAAATACAAGAGGGATTACAATTAGAAATATAATAGCAACAACCGTAGCGAAAAGTGAGTGTCGCAATACTAATTCTGACCTGTCACGTGGTCACATTTGGCTCCATTCCGACACGTGCACTTGGATTGGCAATTGTCGCCAAAATCACCGGGGTCGCACGGCCCGTCGCAGTCGGCACCTGTCCAGCCAGCCATACACGTACACTGGCCTGTCTGGGCGTCACATCGCGCCCCGTTACGGCAGGCACACGAGAGATTACAACGAGGGCCGTAGGTCTCTTCTGGGCAGGGGGACCCGCACCTGTCCCCGGTGTATCCCGGGGGACACTGGCATACTCCAGATACCGGGTCACAGGCCACCGTATTCACGCAGGAACAGTTCACTTGCAGGAGAGGCAAATTTTGTTCATGAAGGAATGCATCGGGTGGATGATAAATCATTTGTGATCACTTTATAAACTGTTTGTTTGGGAACGTGATGTTTCAGCTTCGCAAGGAATTAGGAAGAATGTAACAACAAATTAATGTAGTTATCCCTTATAAAACTGTGACACCAAATTAATTAACTGATCAATTTCTAGTTTTGGTTTAACAGAAAAGGAGATTGGAGATATGTGGGTCATGGTTTTTTATGATTAATTAATTAATTGAAATGAGAAATTGTATCCCTCCTAGATCTCAAGATGAAGCTGAAGATATGATAATCTCAATAAAGCCATATTGCGACACAAGAACAAAAATATTTAATCAACAAAAGTTTGGAAATTATGGAAAATTCTTCGATAGCTATATCTAGCTCATGACAGTGTATCTAGCAGCATTACTTCAGATTATATAAAATGCTAAAAAAAACTATGATTAAGTTCCTTTGAGTTTGTAGCTGCATCGCAAAAGCTATATTAATATACTGCGAATCTTAAAGTAGCGAGTTGGACGGACGGAGTTTGCTAGACTTTCGATCACATCATTTGAAATTTGCTAAGATTGACATGTACGTACTGCAACTAAAAGATGTGCTTTATTTTGCATAATTACCCCTCCCCCTTAATTAGCGTATAATTAAATAGTTGAATTAAGCATCATCAAACGTTTGTCCCCGATTCGTATGGCAGTATTTATGACTCCTGACAGTATAAACAATCCTAATTATTAATCCTAAGTTATGGGGTTTTACCAGGATATTTCAACTAAAATAAATGCTTTAAATTTATATTATGTTCACGTTTGCAATAGGATCACTTAACTGTATACCATCACAAAACACAAATTAAAATGAAATTGAAAAAGTCTTCGACAGTTGTTTTAAAAGGCTCTCCTTAATCAGAGGATGAAAAGAACAAAAAACAAAAATAGAATACGTAAAAAAGTTTTCTGAAAACCGTAATTTTGACTTACTTGCACAGTTTTGACCAAACGTACCGCGGGGACAGATAGAGAGGCAATCTGGGCCAGAATATCCCGGGGAACAGGAACAATCACCGTTGACATTGTTACAGGTAGCTCCGTTGTAACAATTGCACCCCGACTGACACTCCAGACCAAAGAAACCTACCGACGGTTACCACAACAAGGGTCAACTATTATCACTGGTATAGACATTATAATGGAAGGCATCGTGGACTGATTCGAGGAAAATAATAAAATGCTTTAATTAAAACACATTATCAACTTTATTTCAACACTTCAATGGCTTTACCAGGCTGATTGTCAAAACATGTTCTCTACAGATATATAGAGATTTAAATTATTAAATCCTACAACAGAAACTCAGCTTGCTGCATAAAGGTATCCATACTTTAAACTAGCATTCACGAAATATATTGTTTAGACGTAAAGTAGTCGTATCACGAGCTTGAGTATATGATGGTATTCACAAAGCACAGAGCAGGAATCATGGTCCCAACGTATCTCAAGCTTGTGATCACGTGACGTATGCATGTTATCAAACATGGACACAATGCAATCATGGAATGTGCTCAGTACAGCTCACAAGGAAGGGCTAGGGGGGAGGGGGTTGTAACACTTTTTCCGTTCTCTCAATGAATGATAACTGTCTAGTTATTGGTGTTGTTTTTGAGCAGGGAGGTGTTGGTTAGAAGGAGATTTCTTTAAGTTATTTAATCCCGTCCATAGCTCTCTGAATCTGTTGATGATTTGATTCCTTGTTCTGTCGTTTAATTTACTCCCTCTACTTTCTCAATTGTTTCTTTCACACCGGAACAATTGAACAATAAACTCAACAACGCTTTGTGTCACCTGACGACTACATTCGGACATTTAAGACACGATTGGCCAACATTTAATTTAATTTAATTTAATTTAATTATATCTCTCGCGCTAGGCATACCTTTGAAATGAACATAGCGTAATAAGACTAAACTGTGGCATGATGTCCACGCATATTACGGAAGATTACCACTAATCGCAGGAAATATCGATGTACAGAAAGATTATCATCTCTTTATAGCGAGCAGGGTGTCAATTCGAATCCATATGTTTATAGAATATGGTAATTTGAAACTCATTATGCTCCTTGCTAATATACGTTTGGCAGTTATATAGCCTACGGTGCTGCCAAAAGAAAATGTGACGGTATCTCGAAGAAATTAGAACCATGTGATTCATGAAAAAGCCACAGAATCAAGGGGTTTTCACCTGGGTCACATTCGTGGGTACAGTTGGCTCCTCGCCAGCCCTCTGTGCATCTGCAGGCGCCGGTCACGTGATTACACTCTCCGCCGTGTGCACAGTGGCACGCGTGGGCACAGCGTTCGCCGTAGTGACCCTCAGGACAGAGATCGCTACAGTAGACTCCCGCATAGCCGGGACCGCAGGTACAGTTACCGGTGATATGATCGCAGGTAGAGTTTAATTCGCAGAGACAGCCGCGCAGACAGCTGGGTCCGTAATTACCAGCTACAAATATCAAAACAGGGTGAAAGTAAATGTTTACTAAGTTGACTCGTATCGGATCGCCATGTTTGATGTTTAAATAAACGTCAACATCATTGTTTCCCAGTAGAGAAATTATTGTATTTTACACTGTTCTTTTTGTCCGGTATAGGTTGATAATATCGTATTTAGTTTTACGTTTCCAGTACAAGATAACGGGTATCACTATTATTATTTTTCCAGGGATCACAGTGATCTAAGTTTGGTGGTGTAGATATAATAGCCTCTTTCCATGGAGGCAGGTCATATGATTTTCTTTCTCCAAAATACATATGATAACAAAGAGAGACTATTGTCTAACCTAAAGCTGCTACTATTCAACTTTACTCATTGTTTACATAATGTGGCTCACCAAATGGATTAGTTAAGCTCTATGCACGTGAATTCTAATCATGGCCAGATAGGGTCAAAAGTTATAAATATCGGGATTGGACAGATGGACTAATTAAGCTCGATGCTCGTGAATTCTAATCATGGCCAGATAGGGTCAAAAGTTATAAATATCGGGATTGGACAGATGGACTAATTAAGCTCGATGCTCGTGAATTCTAATCATGGCCAGATAGGGTCAAAAGTTATAAGTATCGTGGTTGGCCAAATGGACTAAGCTTGATGCTCTCTGTAGATTATAATCACCGCCAGAATGTAGGGTCAAAGTTTACGTATATCGTCAAGCTGGCCAAAGCATCTCGATTTATGCTTGATGCTCTCTGTGCATTCCAAACATGGTCAGATTGTAGGGTCAAAGGTTACATACATATGTTGTGGGTGGCAACTGGGATTAATTAAATTTGATGCTTACTGTGATTTCCAAACACTGCCACATAGCGTGAACAGTGTAATCGTGGTTGGCCTATAAGTTTGATGCTCTCTGTGAATATTGATATAAAGTACCGTAATCCCCTGCCTGTATCCTGAAGCAATGTGACTCAAACAAACGCTTAATTGTCTATTCTATGGATATATAGTATTCGTACTCACATGGACACCTGTCCTGGCATTGAGGACCGACAAACCCATCCAGACAGGAACATCGTCCCGTGACGTGGTGGCAGGATCCCCCATTCTGGCAACGGCACTCTTCCGCACAGTCGTGGCCGTAAAATCCTCCACTGCAAGGACTATCACAGTTGCTCCCTGTGAAAAAAATCCACAACAATTGAACTGAATTTTTTTTTTTCGTTTTCAGTATAGTAGTACCATTGAAATGTCTCAGAGGAAACAAGTGGAACACCATGTTTTTCTGACGTCATGACTAAGAATTTATAATTACAACCACAGCAATGACCCTTATTTTGACGGGCTAATATTCTTCTTGGATGCCTCGTAGTAGCCTGTTTATTGACAATAAGGACTTTTCATAACTTTCTAGAATCTGGATGGTATTAAACGGGAGGATTTTAACGAGCCCAGAAGGAATTAAACTTGTAATAATCAGGTACTGGTAAGTCGTGTTGGAAACGTGATATGAATATTCATGTCATAAGTAACACCTACCAGTCCATCCGGAAGCGCACGTGCAAACTCCAGTCACGCGGTCACACGTGCCCTGCCCGCAGTCACATCGATTCCCGCAGTCCTGTCCATAGAAACCTTGACTGCATTCGTATTCACAACTGTCTCCATGGTAACCAGCGTCACACGTGCAGCTGCCATTGGTTGGATCACAAAAGGCGTCATTTAAACAGTCGCAGAGCTCCACACAGTTGTACCCATATCGACCCTCTTGGAAGGGAGAATTAAATAATGTATTTACAAAGCGAGGAATGGATGATTGAAACTAGACTGTCACCTGAATCCTGAATATTCGAAACGTCAGTCATTGTAAATTTCATATCATTAAATTTGTGCTCTTGAATGCCAATATTATGTCAAACTTTGTCGTAACCAAAACTACGTAATCCTCTTTAAACACAATTTATTTCGTAACATTATGCTACCAGAATAAGCTGAAGTCATCGACTCCTGTAATTACTCTCCACTACTGTGGGGTAATCTACAACCAAATAAATCCCAACATTAAAATTTCCATGTTATATAATGACATATGTAGGCTATTAAATTTAAGTCTAACAGCGAAGATCAACTCAGGTGATTAACGAGGTGTAAACTGTGGAATTTAGATTATGTTTTAGAGCTGCAAGTTTTTAGTTGAAATGTGTGATAAGACCCCGCTCTACCTTTAGCTACCGATGTTCAATATATTCATCTTGTCAAGACATCAATCAAAAAGCACTAAACTAAAAAATATCATCAGAAGCTCCCAGCTTTTGTTGATTCTCTCTGCTCCTTAGGAGAGGAAAACTAACTTAATATTCGAGGACAAAGGATAGTCACCCATCGTATTAGTTTGGTCAAGGATTATGTCAATATGTGCAAAATTTTCTTAGATATTTGATGGGAACATTACATCATTCTAGTGCACGCTTTTAGTTGGTGTGAGAATTAATGATAGGTAATTAACATCCTTAGCTACCATTTGTGGAAAACTTGGGCACCGTGAAAATAAAATACACAATTTTGTTTATCCTGCTTGACATAATGGTAGAATATGTAGCAGACAGTCACAACATAAATGAAACTTATGTTGCCTCTTAAGGTTAACACTGGTTCACTTGAATGTGACATATAAAAGGTGAAAATAGACCGAATAAGCATTATATCATACTAGCTGTTTACCTCCTCGGTTGTATTACATATAAGTCTAATGAAAATGTATATTTGATATAAACTGCCGTTGGCACCTTCCACAAGATATAGGACATCATGCCGTATCCATGTTTATTCATACATTAAACAAAACAAGTATTTTGATTATATAACCAAATGCTGACACTGCCATTGTTATAAAATAGCCTCTATCACCTCACAATATATGAAAGGACGAGATGGTAATTTTCAGGTTAAAAACATCCATACTAGAGCAGACCAATAATGGAGATCCCTTCACAACCTTACCACATCTGGTTTATTAGGAGTGTGTACACTTGTCCTTATAAACTAATATGCTAACAACAATGATAGTTGGTGCCATTCACTTATTGTTGTTTACACTTTATACACATCACTTAAGTTGATCTTAGTTGCTAGACAGTGGGAGTAATATCTACCTCGATGATGTACATATATTTAGGACTCTGGTTTAGCATCAAGTATACTGACCTATACTTACGCTAATCGATCTTAACCAGTTAAATAAGTTCAAACATATGAAATCAATTGCTAATAATGATTGTACAATCTTCACGTAGGCTACTGTGCAAAGGCTGTGCGTCTACTTTTCAGCAGACCTCCCATTGCTCGCTATAGGCAAACGATTTCCAAACAGTGGCTTTAGTGTGCATGCAGGTTTAACTCACCGCTACAAACATGGTCACAATTATTGCCGTGGTAACCTGGAAGACAGTCACACAGGCCAGTCGTTGGATGGCACCTGCCACCATTTGTGCACGTACAATATACGTCGCAGTCTTGGCCATATCTTCCGTCCGGACATGGCATAGTGCACGAAGCTCCTAGCCAACCCGGCTTGCACGTACAGGCGCCATTAACGTGGTGGCACAGTCCTTCGTTCTGACACTGGCACGGCTGGGAGCAGTCGGCACCATAGGACCCTTCGCTGCACTCCAGGGCGCAGGTCACGCCCATCCACCCGTCTCTGCAGGTACACGTGCCATTAACACGTTCGCAGGACGCCCCGTTCTGGCAGTTACAGGCTTCCGAACAATTCCCACCAAAGAAATTATCTTATGAAAAGGAAAATTGGAAGTAGGCTACGGTATTTATTGAGATTCATTAAATTGCTTAGGCTCCTTCATTGAAGTTGAGAAAATGTCTTATGTCAGATTATGTGCAATAGCACGTATAAAGCTATTCTTCATCCTACTATTTCAATCTAAATGTTAATGATATTATCATTTACAATCTCAGTGAGTCAAGAATATCGTAATGAGACTGAAGAAACTTCTTTATTGTACAATTCATCGAATGATAATGCGAAGTAAACGAAAGGAAATAATTCTAACAGAAAAGATTCCTTCTCTCATTTGGCTTCCAAGCTTGACATGAGTGCTATTCATTCGATCTTACCTTCACACGGCATGCTGCAGTTTACACCCCTGTACCCGGCGGTACAGATGCACCCACCGGTAAAGGGGTTGCATTCTCCTCCATTTTGACATTGACAGGAATCCGCACAGTTCAGACCGTAGGTTCCCTCAGGACATTCACTATCGCATGAGTCACCGAAGTAGCCAAATTCACACACGCAGGTACCATCCACATTGAGACACACCCCGTTATTACAATGGCAGAGTCCTTCGCAGTCCTGACCGAACCTATCGGGAGGACAGGGTTGGTCACAAACCTTACCCTGCCATCCGGCGCCACAACTGCAGTATCCTGTAAGGACACGTCCACATGAAGTCATTAATAATGTTAAAAGTGAACTGAGCTATAGACACAAGTACTTCACTGATGTACGTGTGGGTGTGTGTGTGTGTCTGTGTGTGCTAACGTTGGTAAATTACTCTTGTTTAAACTGTGGTTGCTAATTGATTATGATATGGAGTTATTATCATCATGATGGTAAAGTTGAAGTAAATTAATGAATTCCCAGCACGGACGACTTTCTAGCAAAACCTGTTGCATTATAACTTCTAAGTGAATTGTATAAAATTGTGCTATATTGTGAGGTCAGCAAACAGTGATTAGAAGTGGTACAGCGCCACCTAATACGAACCATGTACGACAAACCAGCTGTTTTTCATTAATTTGAACTACATACAATAACAACACAACATTGTGTTGACGTTTTCTCCTACCTCACCTCATTTCTAAGTAAAGCCTTGCCAATGTTACAAAATACTCTTTATGAAAAGTTACTCCACGTCAGTGGACACCAAAACCAAACTGATTGACAAAACGTATCTATTCCCCAGCCCCCCCAAATAATAATTGGGCGAATGTAGTGTCACGTAATGTGTAGAGCATGACTCGGCAGTAGGGGTTGGGGGGGGGGGGGGGGGGGCC
>JAODAG010337300.1:0-10373 GCA_027574785.1 Orphnurgus asper
GAGTTGAGGAGAAAGTGAATTGAGGAGAGAGTTAAGGAGAATGTTGAGGAGAGAATTGAAGAGAGAGTTGAAGAAAGTAGAGAGAATTGAGGCTATATAGCTGTATAGTCGAGGCTCAAGTTTGAAGTCTTTGAACTAGATGAGTGGAATTAAAGTTCAAAGTTTACATTTAGATTCTGTCGCTTTGATGCAAGTTGAAGTATGATTTCAACAATATCCTGCCTACTATAGTTTGTATAGTAGTAGTATGTTGATACAAGGGCCTTATAATGTCCACATACAAATAATGGTAGCTCAAACCGTGTCTGGCTAAATTATATTCATTTATTTGCCATATGGTGCTATACTAAGGGAAATAACCTTACAATATATACTGACTTTATACGATGAAGGAAAAATTTACTCTCAGTGAAGGATCTATGATTTTGAAATAGGAGTGGGTGGCTGGATGCCAATAAAGAATCAAAATCGGCAATGCCAATATATTAAACTATATGCAAGCCTTATCAAGTATTAAAGAGACATTTGCCAAATATGGGGGGGGGGAGAGGGTGTCGCATGCACTCTGTGTAACCCCGCAACCTATGGATCTGTTCCTGCATATACTGTATATGTAATCACCACTACACTGCATCAAGCAGGTATACGTGATAGCTTGACAAATGCCGTGTCTTATCAAGATATATCCAGCATATAATTTAGCCTAGCTATATATTGCACCCGTTTCATCATGCTTGTTTGATTATTCGGGTGCATATTGTCATTGCGGAGAGAGGTTCAACAGACGACGTCGTCTGATGGAAGGATACATACATCATTTAATGCCATTGAACTTTGCGTTGCCGCACCTGCACTACTGTATGTACGCAACACTATATAATGTACAAGAGTACGCCACGTGCTTGGGTTAATGTCAATGAACTTGTGGTATCGATAAAGCAGCGAAAACAAATTCCCCACTTTCAGAAACAACGGTGCAAACTCAGACAACTACTATAGCTGTATGTACTGTACATGGTTTAAATTAATTCAGCAACCCTTCTGATTTTCAATGTGTAGCGATTGTACGAACAAACTCCTTAGCAGGAAAAATAACTATCGGTTCGTCGCGTGAACATTTACGCACTCCTGTTGTACTGGTGTTCTTTTTTTGGTGCATTACTAATTCAAGTTAGCATTGCAGTGCGTGTATCGAACTGTTAATAATATGCGTGTATAGGCTACGCAATTTAGAGTTAGGTCATACTGGTAGGCTAGCCTATTTCACATTGAAGATTTAATTTATAAGTACAATATTTCTTTTATTTCTTATATTCTTTTATTTTTGCCTCGCACCTTGTGCGATGCAATTGTGAGACGTGTCGTAAAGTATTGGTTCGCATTTTGCGAAGCAATACAGAGGAAATCGAACACTGATCAGAAGTTTACTTCAAGGGTCCATCATGTATAGACAGTTAGAAAGGTTGATAGACATACAGTAACGCAATGCATAGGGCTTTCTTCGGGTGGTTTGAAACTCTTTCGTGCATGAAAAAATATCAAGAAAATATTATAAAGCACAGTATGCATGGCTAATATAACTGTAATAACTAATATGCCAAAAAGGTTCAAGTTTAATTTAACACACTGTACTTCAGTAACATGTGAACTAGCTCCTGTAACTGCACAATTCTCCCAATCATAAACAGGTAATGGGGTGGGAAACGGTGTGAATTAAGGTAATTTCCCTCATCCAAGCAGGACTCAATGGAGATGTTGATCAGCTGGTCTGCGCAACACGATGAATGGGAAATTGTAATTTGACTATCGCAGGATGTAATTCTTTTCCTAAGGATCATCAAAAATATTCCAAAACCCAAGCATGATATAAATTTGTCTTTTCATCTTGCAGTTGAGACCCTTCATGCTCAAGAAATGACTTAAAATATGGCAATGTCGTATCTCAGCTAGATGAAGTTTCAATAATTTCATTCATGAAGTATATTTTAACTTAAGAGCAGCACAAGAGAGTTCACACCAAAGACAGGTTATGAATAAAAAAAAAAATTGTACATTTCTACAGAACCGATGAAAATTTTTGGAGCAGTCACATCTCTCTCTGGCTACAGCACAATTGGCATCGAATACGGTGTGAAATATCGTATAAACGTTATTAATTGATTTCATTTTCAGAGCAATTAACCCAAAATGTAGTTTCGATTGCCTGATTCTTACACTGATGTTCAGCAGGAAGTGTACCGGAGTAAACCAAACTTGAAATTGAAACTACTGTTAGGCCTATTTAGTGTTAATATTTGACCATTACCCTATTGTAGGAATTCAGTTTTAAACTTATACTACGAGGATCATATCAACACTGATTTAAAATAGTAACTACTGCAGTTGAAGTATAATTATTTTTAAAACCCTTTGGAGGGGATTTGGTAGTACTGGCAGGCCTTGACATACACGCTCGCCAACTCGACTAAAATTTGGCGCCATATGGGCTCATTCAGGACTCAGTATTTTTTATTCTCACTTTAATCCCTTACGATCATTATTCTCACAAAGCCATGAAATTAGGGTTAAGCTAATAAACTGAATGTTTATTTTATTCTTTTGTAAGATACTAATTAATATTTGGCCTAGCCTAGTTTTAGATCGCTACTTACGCAACTGAACACACACTGACAAAATAGTACTGTAGCACTACTGTATTCTACACTGTAGGCAGGTAGTGCAATATTACTGTAGGCTACTACTGTATGTACTGTTTTCTTGTAACTATTTTATTAGCTTTGGCTGTATCCTGTACATAAACACTATTTTGATCTGTATCAAGCTTAGCAGGGCCGGAATTCCCCGCTTGAATGCATTGCAAACACATGGCATTCATAGCACAGGCATACAATGGCTGTCTTGTCACACGTGGAGGTGTGATATTATTTTGGTAATAGAGAATAGCAATAACGGTTTTGCTTAGCAACCATGTGCTGTTAGTTTATCAGAACATTGTGTAGAGTATTTACGTAGCGCTACCAAATTCTTTACGCGCCTATTAAGTTATATGCAAATGTTGCTATTTGAATGTTACGTTGCCATTTACTTTCACTCTATAAAGAGCATTGTTCAGTTATGCAAGGCACCAGACACTAGAGGTACACTTCGTTTGCGTGTTATTGATGTCTTGGAGTACTTGTAGTAGTAGTGGTTGTTACCGGGACCGACGCTACAACTGGCGACGAGGATGGGATCGGCCTATCAGGCATAGGTTATCGCATGTCCAAGATGGATAATGGATCCCAGAAAACGTATTTTTATCGACGTCTTCTAACCGGTAAAAAGGAGAACTGTAGATGCCTTAATTAATAAATGAAGCTCAAACTGTATTACACATTCGTCGCAGCAGTTGTCATTGTCATACTATCGAAAGAGCTAGCCATGGCTTCTTCTGCGTTAAAGGTAGAAATGTACGACCAAGATATCAAAATTTGGGAGTCTTACGAAGAACGGTTGTTCTTAGCAAATGAGGTAACTGAAGACCGGAAAAGGGTTGCTACTGTATACTCTTACCATCAATGGGTGCAAAAGGCTATGGACTTTTGAATTTACTTTCGCCTATTAAACCGTCTAACGTACCACTTACGGACATTTGTAAAACTCTGAAAGAGTATTATAATCCTAAACCACCAGTCTTGCTGGAGAGTCCGTAACAGACTTTCTTGCCGAGCTGAAGAGATTGTCCGGCACGTGTAATTTCAGAGGGTTCCTGAACGACGCGTTAAGAGACAGATTCGTTTGCGGTATGCACGATAGCAGTATACAAAACGACTTCTCTCGGAAGATGATTCGCTGACCTTAGACAAGGGATTGAAAATATCATTAAGTATGGAGTCTGCTACAAAGAATGCAGCTATAATCAAAGAGGGTTCTCCCAGTGTCTTCTACGTGAAAACCAAGCCGTCAAATCGACGAAATCTCCGTACAGTTCGCTGTTCCTGTTGTGAAGAACCAGGACATCTTAAAGAGGATTGTCATTTTAAGGACTTCAAATGTCATATTTGTGGTTGTGTAGGTCATTTACAGGCTGTTTGCAGGAAAAATCCTGATGTGGGTAAGCATAACACTAAAGGAATTAAGGATAAGCGTAATGGTTTCGCTTTTAAGGGTAAACAAAGTTCGAAAATTAAAGTACGAAAGGAAACTTCTGATTTTGAATTAGAAACTAGTGATGAAGATGTTAAGACCGTTGCGCAAAGTAAACCAATTGTGGTTAAACTTGAAATCGAAAGACGGGAAGTAATTATGGAAGTAGATACTGGGGCTGCAATTTCCATAATTCCAAAAGAATTGTTCGTGAATATTCTACAACCAACCATAGAGTTGAAAGCTACAAAGGCTATATTAAAAACGACTACAGGACAGAAAATCTCTGTTCTAGGAAAATGCCACGTGCATGTAAAATGTAATGGTACTAAGAAAGTATTACCATTGTATGTAATTGAAGGTAATGGTCCGGCATTGTTTGGTCGTAATTGGTCAGCAAACTTGCCATTAGATTGGCAAGAAATTAATCGTGTGAACGTATATGTAAGCATGAATGACAGGGTTACAGAACTTCTGTCGAAAAGTACTGTACTTGAGAAGAAGTTGGGAGCAGTTAAGGGTGTCCAAGCTAAGCTTAGGGTTAAGTCTGAAGCGACACCCAAGTTTTATAGACCAAGACCATTACCCATAAAGGACAAGGTATCTGAAGAACTAAAGAGATTAGTTAAAGAAGGTATTCTAGAAAAGGTGGACTTTTCAGACTGGGCAGCTCCTATAGTCCCAGTAAGAAAAGAGGATGGTAATGTAAGGATCTGTGGTGATTGTAAGGTTACAATTAACCCCATAATGCACCAATAAGAGTATCCGTTACCTCGCCCAGAAGAGCTGTTTGCAAAACTTATTGGTGGACAGAAGTTTTCAAAGCTTGAATTATCAAATGCATATTTGCAGATAGTTCTAGATCACGGTTCTAGAAAATATGTTACGATTAATACCCATTTGGGATTATTTCAATACACAAGGCTACCCTTTGGTGTAAATTCTGCTCCAGCAATTTTCCAGAAATGGCAAATGAAAAGAGCAACATATAATATCCGACACCATTTATTAAATCGAAATCAGAATACAAAGATATTCCAGTAAGACAATTAAACAAACAATTAGTTAACAACTAAACTTTTTATTACTGGTGCACAGTACTGCCCCTTTCAAACTGCCCCATCAAACTTAGAGGTACATTGTAGGAGTGCTTGGATACTATCATAAAGTTACAAAATTGCAAGATTTCTCCAGAGAGGGTCATGTAATGTGAATGTTTTTCTCTCCAAGTCTAGGTCGCCCTTAGAGCATTCATGTTTATAACATTCAGATTTCGTAGCAAAGTTACAGTAGGTTCTCTTTAGCGTTCAAGGATAGTTTGGTAAAGAGAGGCCTCTCCTTAGTGCAGAAGGTTTCGACATGCTACAAATGTGTATCCCACATACTGTATCTTTAACTGCAATTCTACCTGTTTATCACTTCCCACACAGCTAGCTGTCAACATTATAATCGAAAGCGTCCACCAGAGGATTGCTGGGTGGAAGAGGAAATTAACAAGTCCAAACAATTTTCGTAGCAACCAACGTTTTCGTTTTGTGCATCAGTGCAGTTCCTGAACCCATGCATCCTGTGTAAATGCATTAGTCGTATCAACATTCAAACAGCTACAAAATGTAAAGAACTTGATAAACGTCAGTCCCAGCTAGGGTTTCATTTGAATATCTTGCAAATTCCCCCCTGCCAACGCACTCATGACCTTTGCCGATTTCCCACGGTATGACTGCTCGGCTACAAATGAAGGAAAAATCTAATATGATCGATCACCTTGGATGCTTCTAATCTGGTTTATAATCGAAAGCGTCCACCAGAGGATTGCTGGGTGGAAGAGGAAATTAACAAGTCCAAACAATTTTCGTAGCAACCAACGTTTTCGTTTTGTGCATCAGTGCAGTTCCTGAACCCATGCATCCTGTGTAAATGCATTAGTCGTATCAACATTCAAACAGCTACAAAATGTAAAGAACTTGATAAACGTCAGTCCCAGCTAGGGTTTCATTTGATTATCTTGCAAATTCCCCCCTGCCAACACACTCATGACTTTTGCCGATTTCCCACGGTATGACTGCTCGGCTACAAATGAAGGAAAAATCTAATACGATCGATCACCTTGGACGCTTCTAATCTGGTTTAAGCTTACTGATGGCCTAGCTTTCATGAGGCAACATCAAGTCACTGGATATAGGGTATACCCCTGATCCATTTCCAGACATATTCAACTCAGATCTTGACCTGGTAAGAGCAGCACTACAAAAAGACACGTCTCGACTCGCGCTCGCCACGCTAATTACCCAGATATATTGGCTCTTCGATAGGCAAACGTTCCATGGCATGGATGACATCATCAACAAACTACAGAGGAAATAGGTGGCCATCGCATTTTAAATTTACAGCCCAATCTATGCTGGAACATGGCCAGAGTTACGAAGCAACGGATGGCTTGCATGTATATGTGGACCGGTCTACGAAGCCATTCGCACAGTGCTGTACCGTAAAGGCTTATTAAGTAATGGATGTGAATTCTCCAGTGATATATCCTTCAAGTCTGTTTCTGCTGACTTGCATCAAAGTGAAGAACACCCACCCATAATTTGT
This sequence comes from Orphnurgus asper, assembly GCA_027574785.1. Lineage (NCBI taxonomy): Eukaryota > Metazoa > Echinodermata > Holothuroidea > Elasipodida > Deimatidae > Orphnurgus > Orphnurgus asper. Next base: position 6,718 of record JAODAG010337300.1, read on the forward strand.
TAATGTGTTTGATCGAGGTACAGATTCTGACAGACAAACAGACACCTGACACCACATACCAAACAATACTGCTCAACATCCACGTCATAGATAACTTGTGTTGTTTTTGTACGTCATTTAAAGAGGAAATATTGATTTTAAACTTAAAGTGCTTTTCATAGCATAAAGTTGAAGACTGCTGAGTATGTGTGTATGCTGGTCAAAAGTGGGAGGATTTACTTGGTCACTTCAAAAGCGTTAACATTACTCACTGGTCCAACGTGATTCATATATTGCCGAAATTTCTGTGCCAATGTCCGTCCTATCTACCTCAGGTGATAATAACTATAAACTTAAAGTTACACTAGGCGACGCCAATTTCAGCCACATCCAATTGTAATTTCATCGGAAGATCGGGACATATAATGTTCGATTTTGATTTATGGATGGAGGACTGTCCTAGCTTGTAGATATCTATATATAGCCTATAGGCTATGTATATTTAGAGTGTAGCCTAGGCCTTACTAACAAAATGCTTTGAGCACCTGGGCAATTACCCACTTGGAATAACTCCCTTTGGATAGAAGTGTCTGTAATGTGTACAAACTTGGTTGCAGAGAGATGATACTCAGGATATAGTACCGTTCCGTCCCACTTGACACTCGTCCAAATTCTGTCCCACTCGTCCAAACTTCGTCCCCACAAAATTCCCGACCGCAATACAAACCAAACGTGTCCCCTATTAGCACCAAAGACTCGTCTGTGCTGGACGGTTTTCCGTAAAAAACGGTAGGATTAAAAAAACAGGATTAAGAGATAGTGGGCTCCTTTTTACACAAACAGTGGTTGTTCTTTTAATTTTTCTGACCAATGACATTTGTGTTTCCATACAATAATCCCAATGCCTACAGCCCCTCCTCCTTCAAGTGACTATTCAAATTCAGTTAAAATTTGAGTTCTGTGAGTTTGTTTTATGTTTGCAATTTATCTTTCGACATCCACTGCTTTTTCTTGTCATTTATGCGCATTCCGTACTAATGGAGTTAATCTCTCTTTGAATATTAGCGCTGAGGTCTTTGTGTACAAAGTATACGAGACACCTACAAATTGAAAAACAAATTAATAGCTGAAATCAGTAGGAATGGAATTACTGAACCTTGACAAATCAATACTGCACATTTGAACTTCCTTTACACTGTTGTACAGAAATCATGTTTAACAAGTTACTGTTCAACCATAATCCCATAATCTTCTCTTTCACACTATTATTTAATAATGTGTCACAACAGGGGACACTTTGGATCGTTCCATTATATGCTGCATTTCAAACTCGTCAGCAATTCGTCCCAAGTGTCCCCAAACCGTCACACTTGTCATGGACGAGTTCAAGTGTCAAGTGGGACTGTAGTTATAGACTGTATTTTGGACCACTTTTAAAAAACACTACCTATTAAAATCTTAAATTTCAAACATCATGACTTAACAAAACTTTAAAATCGTTTATTCTTGAATTCTGTGCATGAGCCTGAAATGTACATCTTAAAGGATACGTCCAGGTTAACTTTTTGAAATGTTTTACTTTTTTCAATTTGTCATAACCGTCCTCCAATTTTTATCCCAAATCATCGTTCCTGCACGGAAAAAATCGTGAAAATGTGTGGGTGACTACGGAGGTATTGAAAGAGCCTTGTGTAGATTTGCATATTGACCTGGTGACATGTTACGTAGTTTCCTAACATTCCTTTTTGTAAACAAATCCTAAGCAAAACTAGAGTAGTACTACTACTACTGTATACACTGTAGTAGGTCTAGGCCGCCTTCGTCTCTTGCTGCTTGTGGCCATCCATTGTTTAGGTTTCTCTCTCTTTCTTATAACCTCGCAGATGGAATGTCGCCCGATGTTGAACGAACCCAAAGGAATGTCGATGGATTACGAAGTATTGTAATTACGGACAGCGTGTGTGATTTATACAGGAGTTACGTACGTGTGAACACAGTAGCTTACAGTGGCGAAACCAGACCTTGCAATTTATTGTTAGGAAATGACGTCACATACTTTCGTACGAGCCTAAAATATATTCATTTTTTGGTCAATTCGTGCAAAGACTGTGATACGTATTGTAGTTAAAGTTTGATGTAGAACGGGATATATTACATTTCTCTACACAATGGTACAGGTTTCAATGAGTATTAGAACCTGGACGTATCCTTTAAATGCAACAGGATCGAGAGAGGAGACTTTTTGCTAGATATCAATTTTGACCATTCACGACGATTCACATACGATTTTTTGTTTTTCCAATTTCCCATCAATCCCCCCCCCCCCCAACAGACCTAGAATTTTTTTTACTAATAGAGCGATATACAAATGAACGAGAGCAGTCCAGCTATGTGAGTGTGTACGGTGGAAATACTCGTTGACGGTTAATCTCAAATTAGTTTCAGGCCGTACTCAAAAACCCCAATGGTGACTTTTCAAGAAATGGCCATGCCAACGGTGGCTGCACGGCTATCGGCCAAAAACACTGCCAACCATCCCCAATAATAATAAAATAATAAAATCATGAGATGTTTCTACATTTAAACTTTCAGAGGAAAGGTTAATGGTCTTCCCTGTTGAGATTTCATGATAGATTTTCTTGAGTTTCTGTTTGGAATAAAAGGCTGTATAGGAAAATAGCTGCTCCTCACTCTGGGGTGGGCATAAGCCTCCAGGATGTTCTGCAGAATTGATAAAGCGTTTCATAGCCAAGGTTTTATCATAATGCGTTTCATTGACACATTCTGGTGCAGAAATTTGGAAGTCCGGCATAAATGATGTAGGACTCAGACTACTAGGTAAGTCTGCAATTTCAGATATTTGCAAGCAAGAAATTCAAGAGCAGCAAAACGCAACTCCTTTTTCCAAAATGGTAGATTATAGACAGTTAGAAGGGAACAACTGACATGACAGATACCATGATGGTGCTTACTTTGGTAGATTAAGTGACTTCTTGAGGACTTTAAATGAAGTCTACTTGGATGAATGCTTACCCTCATTTCTCTTTCAGAAGCTGCACAAAAGTACCACGTTCTGGCAGAGGCTCTCATGCCGATGACTTTAAAAGGCCACTTCCTGTCTGCAGACACCATCTCTTCTGCTCGAACCACCCTATGAGGAAATGAAATCTGAATGTGAACAAAAGTTGAAGGTATATTATACGGTAGTATACAGTAGCATATGGCAGTATACATTAGTATACAGTACTATATGGTAGTATTGGTACTGTAGTGGTTGCGACAGACATCTGGTTTGGTACAAATGGGCTTCTGTACAGTACAGTATATACTTTTTTGCAAATACAATGAATTCGTTACAGTACCGTTCCGTCCCAATTGACACTCGTCCGCGACCCAAATCGTCCCACTCGTCCGAATTCCGTCCCACTCGTCCGAACTTCGTCCCCTCAAAATCCCCCCTCTACAAAACCACAAATACAAACCAAACTCGTCCGCTATTATTAGCAACAAAGACTCGTCCGCGCCGGATGGAAAATCGTCCCCAAAACATTAAGAGAGAGCCGAAAATACAAAGTCACGGTCGATACCAAACCATCGCGTGGATTATAAATCCCGCAAGCCTGACTGGTTAAGTACCGGTACCGTTATTCATCAAAAGAAGGAATACTAAAAGCCTG
>JAODAG010337333.1:0-10371 GCA_027574785.1 Orphnurgus asper
ATATATATATACATACATACAACCACCAATTGCCATTTTACTGACCAGATTTCATGAAAGTGTTTCGAAAGAGCTCACTGAAAAAGCTTACAAGTGACTTTTGAGTAACAATGTTTAGTAAATGAGTAAATGATGCTGAGAGACGTAGAAGATTTGTCCTTAATTTGACGGTGCACGATATCAATCATTAAAAGGTAGTCATTCGGAACTACCGTTTCCCCCATCTTTTCAATTTTGATGACCGGTAATCATTGAGCTTTGCATTTATCAGAAATATTGGCCGTCTCACCGACATCTGAAACTACTGGCTGATTGATTACTCAACAAAGCCTGGCAAAGTGTATACCCAGGAGACAGAATCGGCCAGTGAACGCCCGGATTTTGTCGACTGGATTATCAAGAGTATTATTACAAAGGTGCAGATTTGTAAAGATTCTATAATAATAAAGTCGCCACTTTTAACCGGTACCTCAAAGGAAAATTAAACCCGTAAAGGTAATTGTATTGACATTAATGAAATATATATTTCAAGAGCCGAAATACAGCAGCGTTACAAAATATGTCTCTGTGTATCGAACAGAACACCATTTGGACGTTGCCATATCCAACCACTATGGATGGAGTTTTGATTAAACCTACGAACGACTAGTTCTAGTATACTGCCACCAAGTAGGGTAGGTGATCGCAACAGTCTTACAAAATCGATCGCAACTGTATTTAATTTTTTGCGATACAAATTTTTTCTTTGATACTTTTTTTTTTTGGTTTTTTTGTGGTCGGCGGGAAGGGCCCTTAATTGGGACCCACGGTTTCTGTCAGCAGGCCAGATCGAGTGCCAATTGGTGGGCCCAATATGCATCGGCATATCTCAGTGCCAGTGGGTGGGGGTGGGGGAAACCATTGGTACAGTGACTGTGAACAATTTGGTGTTTGATGTGAGCGACATCTGGGGGTTATATAACTAAAATAAAAAATTTGAAACTGTAACTTTTCTTCTTCTTCTTCCTTTAAGGCAAATTAGAGAAAATTATGACTTCATACATTCACTCTTTGTCTTAAATCTCATGGGGTGGGCCGAGGTGTTGTGGAGGAAGGGAGTTGAAGTGGCAGATCCAGGATTTTGGGCGCCGCCCATTAGGAAATAATAAAAAAAAAAGGGTGCTTTTGGAGGCTTGGCGTGTGCAGGCTTTTACAAAGAGGGGAGCCAGTTCCCGGCCCCTTGGGAATGGCATGCCTCTGGGGGTGAGGGATTATAACAAACCACATTAAAGAAACATGGTGTCTGAAATAGAAAATGCCTTCTTCAAGAGGAAAGTTTTCTCAAACATTTTTTATGAAAAATGCAAATAATGCAACCTTGACCTAAAAGAAACTGACAGTCAGTAATAATAGCCAGTTTTATATCCATTTCAGACTCCAGAGAAACTGACTCGCGGAAGCTGACGTTGAAACATTCTCAGACAATAATTGACCCCAAAATGAATAGCCGAAACTGACTAGCCGCCAGAACAGGAATGAAACAGATCGCAGTTAAAAATGGGAATGAAACTGACAGTTGGGGAGGTCAGAGACTGACCTGCAGTCAATAATGGGTATGAAACTGACTGTAGTCTGCTTGATGACCGAATGTGACTAAAACGCTCAAATCTGAGCCAATGGTCACTGAAACTGACCCTACATCGACTCCACACTGACTTCAACTGACTCCACACAGACTTCAACTGACTCCACACAGACTTTATAGAAGGGAATATATGCTCCATAAGAAAACATTTTGCATATATTTAGCTTTGATCATACAGTTCCATTTTTTTTTATCAAATTGGTCTGTTTTGGATTAAATACCAATTTGAAGGAGATTTGTCTGCTCTTAATTGTTTTCAGATGTGTACTAATGCTCCATTAAATAGGCAGATAATTTTTGTTTATCAAATTGGTCCATGTTTTGGATTAAATACCAATTTGAAGGAGGTTTCTCTGCTTGTAATTGTTTTCAGATGTGTACTAATGCTCCTTTAAATAGACAGACAGGAGAACGCTCCGATCATCAGCGTTGTCATCAGCATGTTTTTCGGAGGTTTGAGGTGGCGCTACGGATATTTTCTCGCCTCCCAATAATTTGAATTTGTGTGGTCGCCATCTCCAAAACTAAGGTACATTAGACCGGACTGTCGTCGATGACAGATGACGAAAACCAGGAGAGACGTATCGTTAAAAAAGAGGCCGTCCCGGTCGACTGTTGACATAGAAGTACTTAACACCTCGATACACGACACGTACCTGAGGCGCTCTACACTGTAATGTATACCCTCGGATCCATCGTAGGGACTTTTTCGATTCTCTGTACGATAAACAGTCGGGCTAATTTACTCGCTATGATCCAAACATGATTCCGGGGGGCAATGTTCAACCAGCCGCCTCGACTTACGTTTTGATATGAAAGGTTTTCTTGAAATAAACCATGCAAATGACACATAACGCCCTTTGCTGAAATTTATCGGCTGAAAAATATTAAAGAAAGAAAAAAAACACACTGAGAAGCATATCTTAAAGAAAGTCCATAGAAAGTCGTCACAAGCAGGGTTCAAAGTTTTTATGGCTGTTTTATGGCATCACAGATGCATCATGGGTGAACATCGTTAGGTTCTGGCTGATACGTATAATAATTATGTGGATGCATGGCATGTACACATACAGAGTGTACTTGTACAGACTAGTCTTTTGCCAGTATATAGGCTTTTAGTTATTTATGTAAATCCGTTCGAACCTAATCTGCAAATTCACTTTGGAAAATTTATTCCTAAATTTTAATAGCTGTGAAGAGGCGGTTTAATGGATGGAATAACCCAATTCGTCAAATTTGGCATCCGGGCAGTATATTAGAAAACAGTCATTAAAATATAGCTCATATATGGTGCATGTACATGTGAAAGTAGATACCAGCCTACCCCCTAACCTAAGTTATTGAGGAAGTCTTGATTGATGCATAAACCATCGTCATTCGTCGTATGCATAAAAACAGCACTGCCGCTGGCATATACGATAGGCCTATTATGGTATAAATAATTAGATGCGCAAGTTTTACCACCTGCTTTCAAATAGTCAACATGATTATAGCAGCTTACTGAATTTTAAAGAAATAAACACAAAAAGAGTAATCGGTTTCATTCCGATAGTCATGTGTTTTTATGACATATATATGGTACGGTAAAAAAAATACGAAAATATTTGTCTTTTGTTTTAAAACACAGCATCACACTGCCTGCCATGTAACAAATGTCCTTGCTAATTCTCACTAATTCAAACAATGCGACAGCCATGTATCTTCTCAAAAAATGATTAATGTCTAATTCTGAAAACAATTCCATGTTTGATATGAACGACAAACGCAATAAGCTGCTTTACATTCTGGAGAAGTCAAAGAAAAATATGTAAAAAAAATAAATAAATTGTATAGAGAATAGCGAAATCATCGTCACCCATTATGAAAGCGTGAAATGAACTTTCATGACATTACTCGTTTACTATAGCACACTTTCTCTTTCCTCCATGGATCACATTAGAAAAAAATGCCACATTATGCTTCCTCTGGTAGTTAACTCATCCGTTGAGTAAGTAATAATATTAAAAACTATCTCTGTCATCTTCTGCAAATCATGTGGAGGTATAATTGTTTAAACATCAAAGGAAGATATCAAATGAACTGTAAGACAAAGGGAAAAATCGTTATAATTTAGTCTTATAAATCATTTAATCTTTCTCGGACTCGCAGATGCTACAGCTTCAAAACTTTAAGCTTCCCTTGTTCATTTTGCTTGCTTGTAAATTGATCTCCCTTTCCGGCATTGTTCAAAATCAATTTCCCATTTTTTATGTCCATAGGCCTATGAGTGGAAATTTATTTTTGGATGGGTTGGCATAGATAGCAAGAAAAAGAAGGGAGAAAAGAGAGAAAAATTATAATTTAAAGTAAAATATTGGGGTAAGGAAAGAAGAAGAAAAGGAATTAAATAAAAACAAAATGAGAGAAAAATGAGTCAAAAGAAAAGGGTTAGAATGAGAATAAAAAATAAATGAAAGGAGACAAAATTAAAAATAAAACAAGACAGAAGACAAGACAAGAGATAAAAGAAAAATTCAAAATGCAAAACGAAATAAAATAAAATAAAATACAAAAGAAAAGAAAAGAAAAGAAAAGAAAAAATACAAAAGAAAAAAAAAACAATTTCTGGTCTGTGCAGGTCCAAACTAAATCAAATCTATAAAGCATCTAAACCATAAAATCCTTCTGTTTTATTCAAATTTAAAAAGATAAACTGACCAGAAGGAACAGGCCGGCATGGCCAAAAGACTAAACAAATCATCGCTGCACAAAACATAGCTGTAAATGAAAGTCGCCAAAACCATGCCTGCCACTTTTTAACTTTCAAGGAAGATTTCGATTTAATAATCAACAAATTGACCTTTAACCCTCGCATAAAGCAAAGGAGCAGTCACTTCCCATAAAAGAACCTTTTTGAAATTATACCATCCGATTGGGTTTGCTAATCAGAAATAAGTAGTTCGAATGACATATACTGTTCTTAATCTGCATGTTTATTGATTGAATTTAAAAGAAACTGAGAGAATTCATCAAGTGATCGAGCCGACAACTCTGCATGTGATGCTGAATTACGACGGTGACCCTTTTTTCGTGATCCTTAAATCCACGACGAACATGACAGAATATATAGTTGAAAACCTTAAATGGAAAGTTTAGCGTAGCCTATAGGTGAAACAGATTGTTGTAATATATATAAAGGCTATAATACACAAGGGTCGACGAGTACGCAGTACAGTTACTTAGTTTATCTGTATGATAATTATTGAAAGGTCATGGAGATAACCTCAGATAAAGTATACAAAACATATATACAAGCTGTATTGTGGCCTGCTGTAGTCTGCAGCTAACCACCATCAAAGCCAACAGCCTTTATGCATGCCTACATTTTTGTATAAAAGTGGTGGAAAAGTGATCATTGTAAAACGAAGGACAGTTTGACGTCCATTGTCCGACGATGACGGCACAGGTTATTGCACGATCGGATTTTGAGTTTAATTTTTCGTTATAGCGGACAATGGAAGACGACGTGGAATGTGGACGAGTGAACGTCTCTCTCGTTCATTTCTCTGCCCCATATGCATGTCTTTGAATTTCAAAACATTTTTTCTCTATTTAAATTAAAAAGTAATTATCGCCTTTCCTGCCGTTTGGCTAAGACCATGTTAAGGTGTTAAGGACAGCCCGCAAATTTGTTGATCGTTGGGGGGGGGGGGGAGAGGCTATCCTCCGACAGAGCCACATTTGGAACGATCCTGGCCCTTGTTCGTCGCTACGATAACAAGGAAATCACAGATTGACCCAATCCAATGACGCCAGTCGTGCGTTGATAACGTGCGAGCGTGAATTATGTGACCGTGGAGCGAACATCGGAAGAGGTCAGAGGATACGATGTGCGGCAGTCGTGACCTTAAGAGTATAATGATGTTTCAATTGTGTTTGCAACATTAGTGCATAACAGCCTATCGTGAAAAGGTTCATAAAGTGAATGACGCTACTATATATACGCCCAAAAACTTTACAACATTAACAAGATTATAATACTCAGGTTTTTCTTGGGAAAGACTCTCATATTTCCCTGTTAATGCAGGTTATAAAAATACAAGGAAGTTTTAAGGAAAAGTCAAGGGAATTTTCATCTCCCTGATATAGTGGCATGTACTAATATATAACATTGACTATATATACTTTAAGATTAAACTTGCTAAAAGTCGAAAGACCGTGAACTATTTCACAAGTTCACAGTTCCAGTTCATAATAGTTTTATCTCACCAGAATGTATGTTTGATCGCTATATTACAACCAAGGGAGTAATTAACATACCGAGAAAGTTCACAAAAGCTTTTAACTAACAGGTGTTTCATATTTTCCCCACAGTTTGGTAAGTCCTTTGAGACCCTTCTCAAAGTCCAGTAATGTATTTCTTTACAGTAATCAAATTATGGTATTAAGATACCATCTTGAATAGCGAAACTACGATTCTTACTTTTACCAGACTGACTTCCAAAAACACTTAAATCAAACAATGTGACCAAAAGGTCTGGTTGGTTCCTGTGTCATTTAACCAGGTCACTTACAGTGTGTCAATCATACGAGACCTTTGACCTTCTAGTGACACTGTTGGCCAATCGTATTTCGGCTTTTCATAAGTCACTTCTTTTTTTTAAGATGGTTGCCCCTAAGAAGTTCTTTAAAAACAGGACACGAGAGGGTTCAAAGAACAGAAGTCATACAGAGACTTAATAACACATCACCGGCGGCGCCTGGCACCTTGCACTATTTTTTCGAGACAGTTTATTTTGGTAGTTTTAATACAAAGAATGTGTGTTTCCTAGCTCACACACTTTTTTGTTATTGTTTCCTGTGTCATTTTTTTGGACTCTCTATGCCCCAGTGTATCCAGCACCCCAGAACAAGGCCTATACCCAACAATAGTATACGATCGTACTGATTTTCAAATCCGATCACCTCAACATGTTCTATCCTTTAGGCTACCATTTAGCCATGAAGCATAGTATAGTAATAACTAATATCAATCTAAAATCAATCAATTATTGACAAACTGTATGTGAACAATATAGCATCTCTAGCTCTAGGAAACTATAATGCTAGAGCTAGATGCTATTCATATTATTATAATTGTATGTATTAATGCTGTATACATTATCAGCATATGAATAGCATAGCTCTAGGAAAATAGCTATATCTATATAATATCCATATGCTGTTCATCTATTGACACATGTATACATATACGAATAGCATATAGGTCTAGAAAACCACGCTAGACCTACATGCTATTCAGATGTTGATAATATAAGTATTAACAGAGTATACATTATCAGTAAACAAATAGCATAGCTCTCGGAAACTATGCTAGATCTTAGATGCTATTCAAGTGTTGATAATGTAGCCTATGTATTATTAACAGTGTATACATTATCAGTAAATAAATAGCATAGCTCTAGGAACCTATGCTAGATCTTAGATGCTATCCATATGTTGATAATACACATATTGACAGTGTATACATTATGAAAAATAAACAGCATAGCAGCTAGGAAACTATGCTAGATCTTAGATGCTATTCATATTATGTGCATACACCATATCTTATCACCATGCATATGAATAGAATAGTGTTAGGAAACTAAATATGCTAGATCTAGGCTATTCATACAATACAATATATGTATGAACAGTGCATATATATATATATATATATATCTTTAGTATATGAGTGAATAGTGCAACTCTATAAAACTACGAGTATGCTAGATCTATATGTAGGCTATATATATACTATACGGTACATTAATGTATTTTAATGCTGTATACAAGTACATGAATAATGTAACATAACTCTATGAAACTACAATAGACTTATATGCTATTCAAATAATGTACGTAGTAACAATGGAGACATTATCAGTATAACTCTACAGAAAAACTAGTAGACCTGTACTATTCATATAATGCATATACTAATATTGTGTATATATATAGGCTTCCACAGTATATATATTATAGTAACTCCTTGACACTATGCATGCATACGACAGAGACAATCATTTTGAAAGTGAGAGCTTAGATAACTATAATTGACATTTACGAGAACCAAAAAAAAAACCCCATCATTTGTTCCATTTGCCAATTAAGGAGGCACTCTTTATAATAGAAGGCTTTTGGATGTTGATATCTAACGACAGAAGTGAAAGTTAGCACTATAAGCTTACTCTTTACAGGCAGATATTATTCATTTGGAACCTGGACAGACTAGTATGGTCAATGAGGTGTTCTAATGAATGGGGGTGGGGGACTAGTTTGACTTAGTACCATGAAGATAAAACTTCTCTCATAAAAATAAGATTATAAGAATATATGTCATCCCAAGTAAAAACTGTCTTTTGATCGGAGATCACTTTGTTGCTATACTGTGGGTTGTGCTTGATTTCATATTTTCTCTCAATTAATTATTACAAAGAAAAAAAAACTAAAGTTCTTACAAATTAGGGTTAATGAGAAAATGTTATACAGCTTATTGAATTTTTAAATTCAGATAGGTGTTCCGAGAATTATAACTTCCTCGCTGACTTGAAAAATCGGATATGCCACCCACCGGGACCGTGCAGCGACAATTGTGTAGAGGAGAGAAAACATTTTGTAACGTGGAACTATGACAATGTAAACAACCAGAAAGGAAAAGCTTACTGTTATTACTCAACAAGGCAGGAAATTTGAGTGATGGTTAAAAGTAGCGGTTGCGAGCGTTGGAACATAGGCCTATGTCTGCATCACAAACGTGGGTCAGTTCTGCTAGCCCATGTACAATGCAACTTTGAATTGCTATTGTTTCCAATCCTTTCAAATTTGGGACCAGCTAATAAAAAAAAGATGTCTATAATTACGGTACTATTGTTTTTTCGTCCACTGGACTTTATAGCTGTCACCAAGCGTTTCATTCATGGTGCAGGTTTTCTAATGTATTCGATTTCACAAATAGGACACATTTCAATTAAGATTCTTCGATACGAAAATCGGCAGCAAAATTTAAATAACTGCACCCGCTGCTAGCGGCTTTAATTCTTTGCTGTCTCGCAGCTCGGTAACTAAATTATTATTCTCCGAAGGACGGTGCATCTCTGAGCTAGTCATGGTATCATTTATTTTTGGGAGGCACGGTCTAGATTTAACTTAAGTGAAATCCATAAGAAAAACAAATTTTATTTTCCTTACAAATATTCTCTTTTTTCTTTTTTTTTGGAAATATAGAGGTTGATTTGTCCATTTAATACGTAATTACTGCTCCAGAAAGTTTCAATTTAAATAATAACGTGCATACCAAAGGGGTTGTTAGAAAAACCTTAGAGAAATCCCTCTCCATAGTGAATCGTCACTTTATAAAAAGAAGGGAGTGAAAACCATGGACTCAACAGAATAAAAAATAATCAGTCCGAAGGCACTGGTATAGGTTTTGGAGAAAAACATGAGTCATATGCTATCTTAATACTACAAAGGTCACCCATCGATGACAGAATTTTACAGCACCAACTTGTTTAATGATAAACTTGATGAATGGAAAGTTCAAGTTGATGGAAACTTCAAACAATGTAGATTAGGACTACCAGGAAATTAAGTGGCACAAATTATGTGCAGCTGTTACAACACAGTAATTTCCAGTATGTAGGCTACTTCATGTAAGACCAACTCAAATGTAGTGTATGTACATCTGTATGTGGATACTAGGCTCATGTATGTATCCTATGCTTGAGGTGTTCTTCAACGAAGAGTATACCCATATATCGTGTAGATGTACATATGCATATACTCCTAGCCTATCCCCTAACTTCTATATAGGCCTGCTCATGTATGTATCCTATATACTTGAGGTGGCCTTACATGAATCCAAATATAGTGTATGTACATGTGTATGTCGATACTAGCCTATCCTCTAACTTATACATCCTCATGTACCGGTATGGATCTCCTATGCTTGAGGTGGTCTTCAACGAACTAAATACCCAATTTTTCGACATCGTTACCGCAAATAAAAAACTCTACGAATGATGTTGTGCGGACGCATACATGTTTCAAAGTTTGACGACCATCCGTCTGATAGTTTTTCACGGACACGCGCAGCGCACTGCAGAATGGACACGGTATATCCCTTAATCCCTAGCTGCACTGTATCCAAGTACCCTGCCACCGTTACATAGCCTACATTAATGTTCCAGTCCACTTCATGGAAGCTTTACCTGGGAATTACAGGCACGCGTAGCTGTACGGAGCGTTGATGTCACATTGATGCGTACCCGCAGCCAAAACACCCTCACTGCGATTGCATGCAGCATTTTTGCGTACTGCAGCATCATGGAGGTTTCTATTGTGCACGTGACCATTGTGCAGCTAGTGGAAGGTTTCTACAAAGGTATAGGCCTATATATATAGTACAATGTAAATGGCGAACAGCATTTTGCTAGGCTAATGTGTTTGTGCGCCATGCAAATTTCTTCTGGCGTCCCTTGATTGTGATCGATGCATCACCAAAGCCACTTTCGCCATAAAGTTTTCCATTCCCAATGCTGTTATATACTGTTATACAGCTGCATTTCCTTGAAACTGATTATTTATCCTTCAAACTGCTTATGTTTACTTTCCAATTTTCCAAAAATTCAAGCTACCCCTGGCCGGCCGTTTTTTATGTATGTGGCTGATATAAATTTACAATCTTGATACTGACACATGATACTTGATACTGATATATATATATA
>JAODAG010337355.1:0-10371 GCA_027574785.1 Orphnurgus asper
TTGTCCATTGCATATGTGTTACGGTCATGTGAAATTATTACATTATTTCTGTAAAAATATATCAATACCATCAGGGAGGGGGACCTGTAAAAAAAACCATTCTGACGGATAATTAAATGTCATGAAAAAGACCCTCTTAAAAAGGTACTTAACCCTTTCAGTGCTCAAGGCGGCAATTTCCGCCGTGGGAGATAATCAACTCAGCGCTCCAGGCGGCAATTACCGCAACAGAGTTACGCGTTGTTCAACATAGTAAGTCGGTACACCCACACTTCATACGTCACTGAAACATCAATATTAGCATCCGGGACATATTTTCCTAAATGCACATGCTAAGAACGCCATATATATACTTGTATTGAAATTTTCCGAGATATTTTCAGTTGAAAATGGCTTCAAAACACCAAAGGTCGTACACTGTAGAGGAAGCTCTAGCATAGATAATGGCAGATCGCGACAGCAACAACGACGATTTTGGAAGCGATTCTGATAGCGAGTATTCCGAACCGGATTCGAGAAGATTCTAAGGCCTATATTTGGTAACGCTAAGCCTAGCATGACTAGTACTAGTGGGTCTAGTGCTAGTTCTGCGAATAAACACAGTAATAGTACTAGTAGTACTAGTTCTGCGAACACTGTCAGCAGCCCTTGGCCCATGTCTAACTGACATTGGCGGCAATGAAATAGGGAACACTGGATAAGATAGCCCACCTGCATACATATCATTAGAAAGACAATTTAGTTTTCTACACTTTTTGTGTACAAAGTTAATCAAAATATGCTTGGTATACCTAGGTAATAGCTAAGTAATCAAATCATAAAATAAGCAAAATTAACATAAATTTGCATAAACGTACACATCACAATCAAACAAGGTTTATTATGTTTTCCTGTCAATCTGATGTCATAAACAGAATACCACGTGAAAGAGCAGCTCTTTTTCTTCAACTTTGATGTTCAATTTTATTTCAGAAGGTCAGTTTTTCTTGCTGGAATTTCACTTTGCAATAGGGTTGATATATTTCAAGGTTTGGTAAGGTAAACTTAATGCAGCCCCAGCTGGAGGCACAATAAGGTAATTCAGCACTGAAAGGGTTAAAATTGGGCCTTATAGCTGCAACTTACCCAGCTCTCGTGTGCTTTCTTTTCGTGAGCAGCAATCTGAAGGACGAGAGAAAGATGAGGATGTCGGGGTTACTTTATGGCCGAGCGCAGAATCGGGATTAAGAATTTCTTACGAACCCAGAGTATAGCGTACTTTAATTAAAATTTTCTTGTTGTTTTTTTTAACAATAACAGGGCATCTCATGATTATCAGAAGCAGAGAACTATATAGTAAACTATTCTGAATTCTCTCGTCAAGTCTAATCATTACACGATGCAATATTTAAAGTCGTCGTCGTCTTACAAACAGTCCCCACAGTAGAAATTTCAAATTTCACGTATTGCAATAATGTCGGATGGATTGCTTTAAATCCGTTGAAGGTACTTCAGGCTCCAGAGTTCCAACCGTAAAACTGTTCTGACTTTTATCTTAGAAATCACCCACTCTTAACGAACTAACTTGTCAAACCATGGTTGGCTGTCTGTTAATCAAAAGACAGCTCAAACTCAAACAAATATCTTATGCAGATAGCACGAAACAGATTTAACGACGCAAAACATCAATAGGCCAAAAATAGAATATCAAGATAAATTGGTGTAAACTGGTGACAATATGATGATGGAAGAGGAGTTTATCAACTAGATTAAAGAATATAGAATATGATTTAATGTAACATTATCACCCCACCCCCCCAACACACACCTCCCATATGACTTCTGCTTATGTTGTCGGAATGTTACTACTATATAATCCATCTAAAGTATAAACCAGACCAGCTTTTACTATCGCTGCAACGAAGGTCCCTTGTAATGCGCATCCGCGTTACATTTATGTTTCACCGGGGGTAAACGTTCAACTTTCCAAGGAGCAGGGGGTTACCTGTTGCCTGAAGGATCGCTCAGATTTCTCGATTTCATCTTTAAGGTCTATAATCTGTTGTCTTTGGGAGGAGAAAACAAGGCGTTAAATTGCTAGCAAAAGTTAAAATATTGCATATTATCGGAATAATGGCCTCTTTGAAGAGATCATCCATCAAAGAGTAAAGATATGCTAAGAGAAGGTCTAAGATGCTAAAAGAAGACTTTTTTGGCTTCAAATGTCGGATGAAATTACACGAGGGATGACTAACATTGGTAAAAAAGGGAACAAAGATGATTGCATAAATTAGGGGAATTTTTTTATAGTATATAAGAAAGATATTTAAAACATATATATCTATACATATTGATACATAAAAATAAAAAGTTTCACCATAACAATGGCAGATTCAAATTACAGATTAATTGAAATGAAAATATCTTTAAAAAGTACAGATAAGCTGCAAACTCATTGTAAATGTAACATTTCACAATTTCCAAGAATCAACAGCTTTTGCCAGTCTTTTTGCCCTTCTTTCATTCCTGTTTACTTTCTTCTCTTATTATTTTCCGGAACCTCAGACATGGGAGTACCTTTCGCCCTGTTTTACCATTCGTTTTTTTACAATATGAGTATTTTTTACGATTTAATGCGGCATATACGCTTGCACGTGGCATTTGGTAACATTCCGCGAATCGTTCCCGATTCCAGCGAAGGAACTTAGTCAAGCCGGGATGGAGAGTACCGGTAGTGCCCACCTCGCTTGGTATTGAGAGGCCGGCTAGATTTATTACGATTTAAAACGACTCACTTGTAGTTACTCAACTCCACTTCTGCCGCGGCTGTCTTTTCTCCCAGGGTGTCAATTTCCTTCTGGCTGTGAAACTTCAAGGCCTCCTCTCTGCCAAGTTTCCTACGAAATAGAATAAAAAAAACCCAAAACGGTGATGTATATAAATATCTCAGCTGATGGTTATTTTTAATTTTCAAATTTTACATAAATCCCTACAACCCCTCCTTCTTGTTTCCTGCATTTAACAGCATTATTTGTAAATCTTAAAACATGGTTTGGCACTTCTCCACATCTTGAATTAAAGGGGAAATGATTCTTGCTACAAATTTATTTGCTTACTAATTGCTAATTTAAAAGAAGTTAATAATTGCTAATGTGGAAACTCCTTGAGATCTAATCAATCATGTTAATAAAGGGTCAACCAACGGTCAGCACGATCGGGAGTTATACCACCCCCCCCCCCCCCGAGTGCATTCTGCTACAACATTACCCATGTTAATGTTTCTAGCGGAATGTGCATTTACAATCTTTATGGGGACCTAGCTTTTTTCATGCCTAGGAATATTGAAAATGTCTTGCAATGGTACGCTAGTGTTGGACCAACATTATACCTGAGGCTATCATGCAGTGTTATAGAACTTGAAGATGCCACTGTAGACTATAACGCAGCTGTGTACTGCCCAAGATGTGTTGTAGTTAGTCAAGATCAAGGACTAGCGCAGTGCAAAACGTTTACAGCGCTGTTTATTATGATCCTAGCCTGCTGTCGTCTAGTTATATATCTTGAACTAAAGTAAATTACATTCATTGGCCTAGCTGTCTACAGTGCGTTATCCACCGGTTAGTACCGCAGTAGTGGACCAATCAGATTCGAGTATTTCCGCAAAGTATGAATGAACATGGTTTGATGGATGTCTCAACTAGGAATGATGGTTGTACTCAGTCTGACTCTACCAATGTGCAGTGCATAGTAACCAAATGGCACCCCCTTTGAAGTTTGAAATTTTAAACAATAAAACCAAAATGCAGTACTGTATTGAGGTTCAGTTGCCCTCATGCAGAAGACGTTTCATGACGCATAGTCTCATGACAGGGGTTCCCCCCGACCAGTTCTTGTTAAATAAATACTTTGAAAGTTTAACATTAAAATTAAAATGAAATCAACAACGGGAGGGGGGAACGTTTTACCAACTGGGCATCTCTCACTAACGGAGGAGGAGAATCGTCACTTTGCTAGAATCAATAGAATCAATTTTGTGAATATTGAACTGACCTTTGCATTTCGACCTCTTTGCCTTTGAAGTACTCTGTGAGTACCTCTAGTTTCGTCCTGGCCTCGTCGTGGTCCACCGTGGCTTTCTTGCACTCCTGCTGAAGGGACTCCACCTCTTTATGAAGAGATCTGTTGTCATCTATAGACGGAGTGAAATATATATATATATATATATATATATATTTATATATATACAATCATTGATCACACCACACTGACATCTTCTCTCTCGGGGTAGAACACTCCTAGCCTTTCTTCGCACAATCTGTTCAGTCTAGCCGCTTAATTATAGCTGCAGCTATTATAAAGTTAACACATGCAGTTGACGTAGCAGCTATTATAGCAGAGAGCAGCTAAATTAACACAGTTTAGAGCAGCTATTAAAACACTTTGGGCATAGTTGGGAGCAATTATCAGTCATTAACAGTTGAAAGAAGTTATTAGTTATTATAATTTAAATAGTTGGGGAGTAGCTAATCAATGATACTTGGTGAAAATACTCAAATCTGATTGGTCTGTTTACTGTGGCATTAATAAAGTAATACCATGCACAGTATACCTTATAGGTATATGGATACACGTTATTTACTTCCAGTTCAAGATGTAAAACATGACTCGACGACAGGTTGGGACATCAACAGCGCTACATGAGATGTGTTGTTCTATGTATAGCGTCGGTCCATCACTACGCATGGGTCAGGGGTCGGATCAAGTGGCTTATATAGGGAGGTCAAATTCCTTTGACTCTTTTATTTCTTCAGTAATTTTTATGACCAGCAGAAATAGGGAAAACAGGAGACCGGTGACAGGACAGAATTGTTCTTCCCAGGAATAACCTTAATATGCACATAATTATGGCTCCTTGAAGTGCCCATGTTAAGTAAATTTTGTAATGCACACTATAATAGTGAAACCAAGAAATAATTAAAAGCAAATTCACTGCAGGCTTTAGAAGAAAACTAGCTCAGAAAAAGGAATCAACAATTATTAACACCTACGGAAAAAACCCCAACTACAAATTCTTTTTACCTTCCAAGTTATGAATCTTTCTAGCTTCCTCCTCCATTTTCTCCTCCAGCGATGTCCTTTCATCTTCCAAAAGAGTTATCTTGGCATTAGCCTAAAAAAGGGATTTTAAACAATTTAAAAAATTAACACTTTATCCTCCCAGAGGTTTATGCCAAGAAGGTTGAAAATTTGCTGAAAATGTCAGTCACTATTTAGTACTTTTTAATATCTTGTATCAGAACCAATCACAGCTCACGTTTCATTAGATATCTTTCTGGAAACATATATCTTCATAACTCGGTACTGTAACCCGCCATCAAACCTTGATGCTAAGATATTGCACCCATGAGACCAACGGGCATAGGTTTGCATCGTAAGACACAATAGCTTATAAACACTAACAGATAATACTTTGAGCCTGTTTCACCATTAATTGACCACTAGCCGCCAATAATCTGGAATACAAAACTGCTGTATTTAATTAAACCCTTAAACGACCACTGTATACAGTAGTGACTGTCGATTCAACAAACGATGACGTGAATAGGATTACCCCTCAAATAACCAGTCACAGCGGTACACACTTTGATTCACACGAGTTGGCGAGGAGAGTCGTAGACAAGTCTTCACTCGCTCGCGTGGACCTTCGACACTGTGATGCTTAACTCTTAGCTTTCTGCCTTGGCAGCAATGATGTCATCAACAAACTACGACACGTGTGGCCATCGGATTCGAAGAAAAAAAACAGCCCGATCAAACACAGCTATGAAGCAACGGAGGCTACGCAAAAATTGTCTGGTTGGGTGGTCCCGTAAAGGACCGCCTAACTGTATAAGCGCTAACAAAGTGTTTACTTTGAGTTCAAAAGTACAACATTACTTTTGGACCCGGAAAAGTTGTTCTTCTACTTTTTTTTTTTTAGTTATTGTTACGAGTTCACGCTACGGCATACGTACATGACTATATAACATTGGTACTCAGCGTTGAGCATAGGAAACACAAATGCATGCCTTTCAGCTATACTCACTCTATTCACGTCCAAAAGCTGTTGGATCCTTGCTTCATTGTCGACCTCTGTTTGGAACGCAACAGACAAATAAAATATACAAATCATTCACAAATAGCAATCCAGTTAGAAAATGTTGGCTGTTGATGTTTTCCAAGATGCTACAAAGTTACCACTCCCGTTGAACGTCACGGACAAACTCTGTTCTTATACGAGAAAATCCTGACGTAGAATAATACAAAGAAATACAAAGAAATAAAAATTAATTTATAAATTAATTTCAAGGAAAGGAAAACCAACCACACTTGAAATAAGCGGCACTGAACAATTGGTTTATAGCTAAAATCTTAAAATGTTTAGTTTTTTAATTTTATGAATGGAAACTGGTTCTGCAGGTATCCATTTTTGCATATTCATGATTTTTGTGGTCCAATGAAGAGAATGTAAACAGCATCGTCGAGGTCCAAGCTGCTCGGCAGTAGGCTAGAGGGGGCCGGCCCAGTTACTGGTAAACATACGTAAGAGCTGACTATTGAACTTACATCATATGGTCCAATAGTCCTATCATTACCTAATGACATTATTAATTAAACGATCGGGGTATTTACAAGATGCATGCCTCCCAATAAGGCAAAATTAAGATACCACCGTAAAAACTACGACAGAGAAAGGACTGATCAACATTCTATTTACCTGTCCCTTCTCCATAGTCTTCGATGCCCTTGAGTTGAACGAGACAATCCTTCAGTACCTGAGGAGGAAACAATAATAAAATAAAATAGTACAATACAGAGGTAGGGGGAAGGGGTCCCAAACCTTTTGAAAATTAATTGCCTATGCATGGCCACACACCTAATTGGCAGTAACTTTTACCGACATTTCCTAATGGCCGCCCCCCCCCCAAAATCAGAAAATCCTGGATCTGCCTTTGCTTTAACCGTGAATATTTTTGTTCATTCTTCATAATAA
The DNA here is from genome assembly GCA_027574785.1 of Orphnurgus asper. Taxonomy (NCBI): domain Eukaryota; kingdom Metazoa; phylum Echinodermata; class Holothuroidea; order Elasipodida; family Deimatidae; genus Orphnurgus; species Orphnurgus asper. The sequence continues at coordinate 7,013 of JAODAG010337355.1, forward strand.
ATCAAGCAATTATTTACCAAAGGTAAAAAAAAAATGAATATACAGTTCTCAAACAAAGATGCATATGTGGTGTCCATTTGCCCGATATTAAAATAATGTAAAAAATCCTGGATCTGCCTTACTTCCTTTCTAGTCAATCTTTCAAGAATAGGTTAATATGTAATTGTGCTATAATATTTACTTGTTAAAGGAACTGTCTGGATTTTACAATTAAACTTAGAATACACTTCGGGTGACAAAGTTAGAAAATGATCCCTGCAAAGTACATTATCGACAATTTTGGTCTCTTCTGGGGATAATCACATATTCAGAATTTGACAGTTTTAGAAAATTAATGCATCTGGCAACACAGGGAGGTCTGACATCACAGCAATCGATAGCAGGCTACCTAAAATATATGAATATTCATGACTGATATCATTCTGATTGATATTGGTTTACACAACTTTCTTTTCCTTCTTTAATCTCCCTTTAAATTAGTTTGTTAATTAATTCTAAAGTGACCGCTTATTTCTGGTTCCTATACCTTTCATATGTACAGCCATCATAACCTATTATGCACTTTTTTCTGTTACACCTGGAAATGAAGCAATGTGTGACACAAATTTGTAAACATAAATTAATCCTATGTGAATGGTGAAATAAAATGAAAATAATACAAACTAGAAATAAAAAAAACCCTCTTTACCTCAATTTCATTGTCTTTGTCAACAACGGATGTTTTCAAGTCTTTGCTCTCGGCTGTAAGTTCCTTGAGTTCTGTAGCTAGGTCTTTCAACCTACGAACAGAAATGAGTCAATTAATATTCTCCCTAACATACTACTTAATTAAAAGACTTTCCTCCAATATGCAAACATAAAGATTGCAAACTTTCAAAGGAAATTCTACAAACAATAAATTCACGTTCACGAAAGAAACGTTTGAAGGATTTTTTTACAACAGTTGCATTTGCTGATTGTTTTCAACTTTCTAGATTCTTCATAGAAAACTTTTCTTTTACCTACGTTTTTTCAAGCTATACCTATAGTTTCAGAGAGCATATACTCACTTTTGAGACTTTTGTCTGATGTCATCTGTAAACTGTCAAGGGACAAAGATGCAAAAACAAATAAAAATTCAAAATGTTGATTCGATTATTACTTCGGGGCGGGGGAAAAGGATTGGAAACTAACTTCGGACATTTTGAACTTGTACACCCACTGGTGAAGGTATTTCGTGAATATCTGGTCGAGAAACAAGACTTGAGCCAGACAGTGCCTGAAGGAATCAGGAACATGAATACATCAATAAGAAATGCATGAAATCTGACAGGTACATTACTGCTTAATGTATTTCGTATCCATCCTTTCTGAACTTAGCCCATCTGTTCCACTTGCGGAGAAATAACTTTTAGCTTATAAGTTTCCAAAGCGACACCAAACTCTTGCAGCGGGTTAAAATGGCAAAGCATTTTCAGGAGGCAGTGATAAATAACCCAGGTTATGTTCTAATAATGTAACCAGTTTATGTAACCAAACATGCATTAGTTATGTAACCAGGCATGCTTTACGCACATGGTTACGTAGTTACCAAAAGTACATGCGTTGTGCGATGCCCGAACATAATTCATTTTCTTAAGCCAGTCATAAAACAGTGTATCATTTAGTTCAAACTTTTTGCAGCATTTGAAGAGTAGAACTTTTCCTCTGTAAAATGACAGTATACCTATGATTCATTCCTGCAATGTTTTCACAGTAATACAATTTACTATAATGCTGCATTTTAAAAATGTTGAATGGATTTATTTCTCTATTAAATTAGCTAGTTTCGTTGGCAATTTTTTTTATAACTATTATCAAATATCTCTATTACTCTATTAGCAACAACAGGAAATATATACAAGTTTTGTCACTCACAAACAATACAGGATGAATTAACATGCAAACTTAAACTTACCACAACCCCCCTAACTTAGGTTTAAGAGAGAGATTCTTAACGTCCATTCCAAAACCTTGACTGGATTGCACTGCAAAGGTACTCTCTTTAACTGTATAGCATGCATTGCACCACCGATACAGGTGTAGCGTTGTACATGGCGCCCTCACCCTCGTGCTTCACCACCCAGTGCATACTTTAACAGAGACATGACTTCATTTTTTAACCTCTTACCTCAATCGGCCGGGACTATACGTTACGTTAAACCACTTTAATGGGTTTTAAAAGTGACAATTACTGGTTGTACATGCACTTAAAATGCCCTCACAAACACCAAACACAAAATGAGGCTGTTAACTCATTTCACGAGGTGAAAGTGTGCAGTATAGTTTCCTACCTCCATGATGTTGTACAACTCCGGGCTATAAGCATTTTGTTTTAATACAGATGTAGGAGATGATTAGCTAGGATTAACCTTATGTAATTAAACACACCAATGGTTCACTATTAAAACTTCCTTCAATAACCAACTTTTGAAATCGGCCGTACATCACACATCCAAGAATAATAGTTTAATAATTTGTATATTATTCCTAGAATCTTAGCTGATAATTCCCAGTTTATAAGAATAGTCAACAACACCAGGTTTTTTAAGGATCAAAAGCAGAAGTCGACAGGGGAATGGATTTACAAAGTTTGTTCATCAATGTCAAGAGCAGTACACTATATAGTTTTACTTATATCAGTTAGTTATTTAAATTTATTTTATTTTCTTCATCTGGTCTCATCCTGTTCATTAATTGTCTCATTGAAGGAAAGGAAAGAGCGTTATGATAGCTGACAAATACATTTACAGATACATCGATGTTGTCTTCCTATCTACCTTTAAATTAACAGTTTTGGGGGATTTTCCCTCAAATTTTGTCAGAATAAAACAATAACTCTTCATCAGTAGGAGAAAGTTCCATCCCAAATCTTTGTTCTCTTTGAAATGTATGGATTTCTAAATTCAAAAATAATTTTCAGAATATGGCATCTGGCAACACAGCAAAGTGTGACATCATGGCTGATAATCTGGGAAATGGGTTTTGTTTCTTTTATATGGGTGGTGCACCACATTTAAGCTATTGTGCTATTGTTCACTGTGCCATTTAATAAAAATATGTAGAAAAGTCATTGTTTTAACATTTTCTTAAATGCATGGGTCAGAGCATAAAGCACAACGTAAAAAAATACATTCCAGTAGTATCAAAATTTCGAGGACGAATCAATCAGGACTAATTGCATGGACTATTTTCGAGACTATTTGCCATCGTGGTAACACCGCTTGCTGCCAACCTTCCAGCTGTAGTTTAGCCCAGAATATTAAAGTTGAAAACCGTATAGGTGATATTTATCCCACATACCTGGCACAATCTGGATATTTTTTTTGCCCATTACAAAG
>JAODAG010337387.1:0-10369 GCA_027574785.1 Orphnurgus asper
TAATCAACGTTGTTCTACTTTTTACGTTAAGTTATTTGACCTGTCAATATATTTCGATTATTCATATCTAGACACGATTTATTAACAAGTGGTCCGTCCATACGTTGGTAATTGGCAATAAATTGCAACGTTGTGTAGACTATCGATCTGATAGTAGCCTGTGCAGTATTGTATATTTTTGTTGTATATAGGCTACAAATTATATCCGCAAGATTCCGTTGCAACTGAAGGTCGGAATGGTGGAGGAGGGGGTGAGCGTATGTATGTATGATCGAAGACTATGTTGATGACAATGAAAAATAGGAAAACTAGACCTTTTTGGAATTATAAATATTGGATAAAGTGACCTCGATTTTTGACAACTGCGCACTCTCACTGATGTTTTTGCAGAGGTGATTTCCGGAGCTTTCTGTCATAATACTGTAACTTACACGTGCTATGCCGCTCTTCGCAAATCAGCGAGCACACAACCGTTATGGACATAGATGGAAATGCCCCCTTCAATCAGTGACGTCAGCCTGACGTACGGTACAGATCTACAACACTACCAATCTTGTAATTAACTTAGGGTAGTCACGTGTCATATTATAAGGGCTCGTGAACCCCCCCCCAAAAAAAAAAAATCGAGGTACCCTGACAATTGACCCAGTGCCCTCCAAAACATGAGTCGGGCGTCGTGCCTGCCTCGCCTGTGCAAAGGTTCCAGTGTGTTGCATCGGTGGTCAACGACCAGTCGAGTTATTGGTAGAAAGTTCCACTAGAAGTTCTCCTGGAAGTCCAGCTGACCGGTACAACACGAGGAGTGACCGCAGTCTATTTTGACTCACCCCAGTCCCCCCCCCCCCATTTGTATCCAGAGATGAATTAAAATCGTTCCATTACGCTAATTTCTTACTAAAATGCAAATCTGGGCTTGGTAATTAGTTGACCATCAGCATGGATTTGTAGTGTCGAACGGGAAGCCCGTTAATTAAGAACGGTCCGGGAAACTACGGTACCGTAGGCTGCGGCCATTGTGCGTGTGTGGGCATGCCCCAGGCAAAACAAAATAAAGAATACTTAAAAGTTAATTAAGAAGTATGTAAGGGGGCAATGACTGTGTCCAAAATGCTAGCTTTCATATCAGCGGTGCGATATGTCCGAGTACTTGTGGCTGCTGTGGCGATCACACACGAAATAACAAAACCAGTGAGTGTAGGAAGTTAATTATACAGGTTGCATACATATCAGCACTACCGACCGAACATTTCAGCCGGGTAGAAAGGGATCACTCACTCTAGTGACAAATAAAATACTCAGAGTATAGTCACGGTACGATCTTAAACCCAGACTAGGCTGACCTTGTAGAGCTTCATTGGCTTAATTTCGTGGAATTTTGCCCTCACTGTGGGCAACCCATACACGTAACCCTCAGTGGGCAACCATCATACATCACCCACTGTGGGAATCACCCTCTGCGGGCAGCCATACGCGTCCCTCTCTGTGGACAACCATACGCGTTACCGTCACTGTCGGGGCAACCATATACAAGTATCCACTGTCGGCAACCATGTACGTCACCATATGTGGGCAACCATGCATACACGTCACCCTGTGTGGCAACCATACGCGTCACTCTCTGTGGGCAACCATACACTTTTTGTAGTTGCTGGACTGATTTGAAAGAGGATAACGAAGATGAATCGATGAAAAGACTGAGTGGGAATTGACCGGAACACGCAATACACGACCTGACCATGAGATGTTACGCACAACACATGGACGTAGAGATGTAAGCGAATGTACGACGGGATATAATGTGGTGACGATGAGGACGGACGTCTGACGGCCCGCATGGTGTGGCCGGATTGCGTCAGTCTTCCGAGGGGGTCGTGCGCTGCATGCACATTGCGTGACACTACACGCACTTTTCTCATACCCTTCGACGACCTTTATCATACTACTGTGGTCACCGTGTCTCCGTAGTGGTCTGAACAGAACCGATTGAAATAGGATTAGTGGGGCTTGGAAGCAGGTCACACGGATTAGAACTTTTTTTGGTGCATTGTCGGGCATAGTTCTAGTAATAGTTAATGGTTGGTTTAACTTATTTTAATTTAATTTTACTGAGAGCACAAGTTCTTTCTTGTATTGCCGGCAATGGTGGGTTTTCGTTTTAAAACCCACAGAAGAAGGCACCTAGCACCCTCTATTTATTAAAGCCAGGAAGTTAAGTCTGCCATGTTTTATTGCACTGAGAGTTTGAACTTTAGTAAGCAATCGAATAAAAGTGCAACCAAATATAGGCCTACCACAGTATGTGACTGGCAGTCGGAAGTTGTTCCATATACAGTGTACTAGTAGAGGGATAGCCTAGCCTTGTCCTAAATGACTTCTCTGTCAATGTAACACATTACTTCGGTAGACTATTTGGCAATTGCAGGCAGGGATCAACATGGATACCTCGCCGAGTTAATGACTAGTAGTCTACTAGTAGTAGTGATAGTGAAAGAACGGTTAGGAAGTGTAGACTTAGGCTACACACGCTTGGTGAGTAAAATTTATAAAAAATAATTAAAACGTACGTAGCGGACTAGGCTAAACTGTTAGTGTTAGGCCTAGCCTAACACTTTTGGCAGTTCAATATCAGCTTAGCCAAGTAGTCCATGACTTGAACAGGGCTATGTCTGAGCTACTGGTACTACTACTAGTAGTACTACTTGAACTAGTAGTAGTAGTAGTACTAGTAGTCGTAGTTCGGCAAGTTCGGAACCTGTTCATGGGTTAGTGTAGGGATAGGATAGACCATGAATGGCCTAGCCTAGCATAACCACTGGCACTAGTAGTACTACTAGTAGTAGTACTGTACTACTTCGTACTACTACTAGTAGCACCACTAGTACTAGTACTACTTAGTACTAGTGGTAGTAAAAATAGTAGTACTACTTATACTAGTAGTAGTAGTAGTACTACTAGTAATTAACTCAGTACTATTCAGTACTACAACTTGTGCCTCCTCACTCACTGTCTACAACCAAGCAGCCCTAGCCTAGGTCGGGCTTGAGAAAGATGAAGTCGCTCTGGCTTGGGCCTAGGCTTATGTTTCTGATTCTACTTAGTTGAAATTGATTTACAGTGCTCTGTGGTCCCCTGAATGCATGCCAGTTGATATGCCAATGATATATGTGTGCCAATTCACCCCAGTCAGTTACCCCAAAATTTCCAGTCCCTCCCCCCAAATTTGCAGCTTTCCCTCTACAAATACTAGTTAGTTTCGAAAATTCATACAGATTGTCCCTACAAGGAATTGACCCGACTGATATTAGTGAAAAGGTAAACAAGGCCGGGGGCATATATGTACGTATTGTTGCTTCAGTCACCACTGCTTATTTGCTAACGGCTGTACTCCCATTGAAGAATTATTCTTGAGCGCTTCTACAGAGTATCAGACTACCGTCAAGTCGTACATGCATGTATCATTTCTTAAGGAAGTTCCTATTGATGTACACAATAAATTTGCTACATTGCCGTCTCTCCCCTGCTTTGTTGTAGCTTTGCCAGCATATATGTTACCACTCGCATGCCAGCCGAGGCGTACAGTTTTGTTTTATTGTGAAGGCCAATTCAGATGACTGAACTGTCCTGGGGTAGGGGTCTAAGGGGAGGTGGTATTTATAAAATTATATTTAAAAAGAGTTGTAAACTTTTGAAGTAAATTTGAAAAAATCCACAATTGGTCCCCTCGTTTCCATTTGAAAATAATTGATATCGACAGGTCCCTATAGATGCCATGTCTGAAGCATTATAGACATTGAGTTTAATCTGTGTCCTGCAGAGAAAGTATATGTGGTATTCATTTAGCCCTTTTATTGAGGCAGGATTTCTATGGAAGATGTATATCTATGGGGATATATATCTATGGGATGTATATATCTATCTATAGGGATGTATCTATTATGGGATATAGATCTATGAGGATATTGATCTATGAGGATATTGATCTATGAGGAATTATATCTATGGGGATGTATATATCTATGGGGATATATATATCTATGGGGATATATTGATGAAGAATTATGGGGATATATATCTATGAGGATGTATATCAATGGGGATGTATATCTATGGGGGATATACATATATGGGGATATATGGGGACATATTTCTTGAGGAAACCTGAACCTCCCAAAATAGTCAGCGAGTGGATTTCATCTGGCCATGAGTCATGGTCAGTATTCCCAGTAATTCCTTTACCTTGATTAGTTGTTGAATAGACCATCAAAGACTATACTGTTTACAATGTTTACCTAAAGTTGTAACTTGCTCTATAGAATTATGTGGAAGATATCTACAGAATGGAATTTCCTTTTTCATAGGTTCCTTACAATACCTGTTCTACGACCGAAATTTTCAGCAGTGGTCTCGAGTACAGCAGCAAGCCGCCGTCGGTCCTAACAGGAAGGAGTTATCAACAGCCACCATGGGTTGCTGCCGTAGCAAAGATCTCTCCCCTCCCAGGCCACGGCCTTCAGTGAATCCCACTGGACCCCCCGTCGGACTACCTCCACCCCCTCCTACTATTACTGGTGAGTATATATAATAGTCCATCCCATGGAAATCGAAAGAAATTAAGAACAAAGATTCTGTACTAGTACTACAAATTAACTGTGTAAATATACTTTTCTACGCTATCATTTATAACGGAATATTTCAAGGTGCAGTTTAATATTGCAGGCATCTCCCTGATTATAGGGGTATACCAAAAAATAGTTGTTTTTATATGTGTTTGTTTGCACTTATTTGTTTGCTATATTTATACTATCTTTTTTACTACTATGCTATACTACTGTATACATTTAAGTATATTATACTGTACATTATACATACATTAATATACCATACTATTATTGTATTGTAAAGGAATAGTTGCAGGCATAGTCTTGTTTATTGGGCTATGAAAATAATTCAATACTTAGCAGAGATATACATGCATTTAGCTATACTATATATTATGCAGAGCAGCAGTACTATACATTAACCTATACTATATTTTAGCTAAGTACTGTATACTATCTCCTATGTACATTTAACTATACATTTAACTATATACTATACTATACATTTACCTATGCAGTACTATACTATACATTTTACTACAGTATACTATAGTATACATTTAACTAGTATATTATACATTTAATTATACTACACTACACATTTACCTATACAGTACTATACTATATGTTACTTCAGTATACTGTAGTATATTCAACTAGTATATTATACATTTAATTATATATAAGTATATTATAAATATACCACAGTATACAATGCAACACTATAGGCTACATCATTCTTATCATTGTTGTAATGTAATATTTCAGTGGCAGAAGTTGCCACCTCGGTTATTATGCATCACCTTGGTTATTATGCATGGGCTATACCAAAATATTGAATACTGATCAGAAATCCTATTTGCTAACTGCAAATGAAGTACACATTTTACAAGCCCGACAGTATCTGCTGGTCCAATATTCCTAACGTGTACTAGGCTGGGCCGCACACACGGTTTGAATTTTGTTGCTGTCGTTACCTCGCATGAGCTGGACTGTCCACGAAATAACCAACCAAAAAAATCACGTTTTTTCAAATCTTACCTTTGAGAAAGTCCTAGTGTTTTTTTTTATATGAACTCAAAGTAATATCATTTCCAAATTGATTAAAGTTGTTTTGAATTTAATTTAAATACAATGTTTAATGCGTATATCCTGAAGACCTCGCCTTCAGGATGATGCAACCAAGGCAGGTGTTGTGAATAACACAACTAGGAACAAATTACAGTTCAAAATATATGGCACTGCGGACTGAAATTTCAACGAAACAAACAAGTGCACCCTGTTGTGCAGCTATATATTGTCACGACTTTGAAGTTAAATATTTGGTCTCTTTAAAAACATCATCATTCTGTAACCACTTAATAAAAATATGGAAAAGTTGCATTTTAGGTGAGATTTATATTACTACTAATTATTATAAGTTTAAAAAGTAAACTTTGCATTTCAAAGTTGTTTTTTGCTTCCATTGGCCACTCACTTGTAGTCTGCTGTACCAGTCAGTACTCAAAATATTAACTTTCTACACCTTTGACCTCTAAATCCCTGGCTGTGACATCAAGTTATTTCCCCCTGTCAGTCACTTAATCACCTTCTGGTTTGTAAAATATGGTATTATTCTCCCTGGAGAAAAACTGTCTGTTACCTTGTGGAAGAAAGGCATTGGTAGGGAGGGAGTTTGGGAGTCTGGTATTTTGTCTCTAAACCTGGTTTTAACTCCATTCTTTGAAATGTGAAACAGCTGGAAGATTGGTGTAACAATAAGTGTGCCTAATTAATGCCCTGTGGCCTTTAATGAAAACAAATGACAGCAATTAATTAATAGCTGTAATGAAGATTATATTAAGATAATACACTATGCTTTTGATGATCGCCCTAAAGCTACCAAATCTTCTTCCTTCTGGAATTATTTTCCTAGGACGAGGCTAATTTTCACCTGCAGTAATTAGTATGACGAATATTTTGCTCCACAAAACTGCGCGGCTGTAAATACGCCATTGGAAAAACGAAGGGTTAACGTTTCCACCTTTTAATCACTGTCACCTTCCTTTTTATTTTGTTTTATTAAGTGATTTTGTTTGCTTTTTTTGTTATTTTTAATTTATGACTTATTTGTTTGTTTGTTTGATTTTATTTATTTATTTATTCATTTTTATTTATTCATTTATTTTTACATTTTTTTCCTTTTTTTATTAATCTGTTTATTATTAATTTTTTTATATCTCTCTTATTTATTTATGTCTGGTTTATGTCTTTTTTTTCATTTTCTTGTTATATTTCTTATTATTTCTAATTTATTTCTCATTTTTTTTATAATTTTTGTTCTACCTTCCAGTATAAATTTGTGAGATCCCCTTTTAACAAGGATGGAAAATTATTGCAGTGTTTGTAAAGTTACAGTAATTGAGGTTTAAAGTAAACTGTATAATGTAGTAGGCCGACATGGCACATCTGCACAAATTCTGGTTGGTACTGTGTACAATTACCTGCCTGTGGGCAGTGTCCTGTGGTAAAGGCATCGTATGTTTTGTTCCTGCTGTGAAAGAATTTGACAAAGAAAACATCAGGCAGGGATACCGTGTTGTAGAACTAAGGTATACTGTTACAAATACGAAAAAAAAATATCAATAATTGTGTGTGGTTTCTTTCAACTCCCTCATGTATGTTTATTTCATGTAACTATATATTGTACATTGTAAAGTGGCATACAAATGAGTGCATTTATATAGTGGCATACGTAACATTCAAATTGGCGTACATACATATAAATTACAGTGGCATACATTTGCACCATGTCTGGTATACGTACTATATACAAATTACAATATCATGTGTATATGAAGTGTCATACACATGCATATACAGTGGCATATACATTCATATAAAGTTGCATAAATGCATACAGAGTAACATATGCATGTAAAGTGGCACATACAAATGGCTTATATGCATATAAAGTGTAACACTAACAGTAACTATGCTAGAATGTCAAAAAGTAGTCACATTAATTGTGGTACAGCTCATCCGAGTGCATATGCATCTCGGCAGTGCAGAGAATTAGATGCTACATAACAATAAACCATATACAGTATGTGTGGCTACATGTTAATTGTCGTATCACGTGACTATTGTTCCGAAAGTGCCGGTGATCAACAAATTATGATCGTTTACCGTATCTGCGGGATATCAAGGATGTGTAGTATTGGATGACCTATTGACAGTAGTATAGCTATAGCTCATACATCTCTGGAATATTGACATTGACAACCAACAATTAAGAAATACCCATTGTTTGGCATTTGGTGACGGCAACATGAGTTGTACAATAATAGTAAATGGTCTGCTTGTTTTTCACATATTGTATGTACAGGTATACAAACTAGATACACATACACTTAAATCTACTTGCTGAAATTTTCCACTACCCTTTATTTTCGATTCATTATGCACAATGACAGAACATTATGTTTAAATTATGCAAAAGGGATATGGTGACTAACTGCTAACTGATTTACTAAAAAAAAACATGGGTGTGAATGCCCCCAAGCTGAAACCATGGATGACAGGTCTGGTATATATGTGTGACTATAGTTACTGTAGTTGTGCAGTGCTTACATAGCCTACATACCACCACAGCACTGCATACAGTATAGTACCATGATGTGCTGAATATCCCCACGAATTCATTGACCTGTACCTGCTGTATATACATGTGTGTGGTGCCGGCTTCTATTGTTCTCGTGCTCCTGGTGTATGGTTCTTATCTGGTTATATTTACCCTGTACGTCAGTCACACCATATCAAATCAGTAGTTCACATCAATTGCCTTGTTGACCTACTACTGTACAGTACGTATACGCAATATGAAGGTGCAGCTACACAGCCTGCTGGTTGTGCAAGGCCGCCGTCTGGCACATAGATAGCTGGCCAACTTCAAACATCAAAGTCATGAGCGATGCACGGCCGGTTTTCGGTAGCTCCAGCAGGTCTATCCTGTAAAATTCATAAATGGTAGGCTAAATAAATTTACATATAATTTGCATTCATTAATTGAAGTATAATTAAGAAATAATCCACGTAGCATCTTGTGACATAACCTCATCGCACTAAATCTCCCGCAACCCCATGGGGGTCCCGACGTCCCGAATATGTATCACCGTCGTGTATATGTATGTCCGACCGTATCACCGTCGTGTATATGTATATCCGACCGTATCACCGTCGTGTATATGTACTGTATGTCCAACCGTATCACCGTCGTGTATATGTATGACCGACTGTATCACCGTCGTGTATATGTATGACCGACTGTATCACCATCGTTTATATGTACTGTATGTCCAACCATATCACCGTCGTGTATATGTACTGTTTGTCCAACCGTATCACCGTCGTGTATATGTATGTCCGACTGTATCCCCGTCGTGTATATGTATGTCCGACCGTATCATCGTTGTGTTTTTGTATGTCCGACCGCATCACCGCCGTGTATATGTATATCCGACCGTATCACCGTCGTGTATATGTGTGTCCTACCGTATCACCGTCATGTAGATGCGGCGGTGCTAAATTTCCCGCTACGTATTGCAGCCTTCATAAAACCATCTAGTAGCCATGGAGAAGGCGTATTTTATTTTGTTACAGAAACACTCTTGGCAGCCATTTTACACTCTTAAGTGAAGAATGGTGGGCTGGGACTCACGATTCTGATATGCGGTAATTCCACTCAGATGTGACCCATATATATTCTTTCCGCCTTTGAGAGCAATGATGAAATTAGCGATGCAGAAGATGAAAATTGTGAGGTGACTGCTAGACAGGGATTTAGCTCCTGGGTGGAATATGCCATCAGCAAGCCTACGCTATAGTCTCCATGCAAATGGTAGCCTAACTTTACTGCATAAGGAAGTATACGACAGACAGGGTGCTAATCGGTGTTGTCATTTGCCTACAAATATTTTACCACAGATATATGCATATTTTGAGAGGTACACGTACTAAAGCAACGTTACAACTGAAAATTTGATAAATAATATGACATTGACATTTGCTTACACGTTTGGCCTAGCCTATACAGTTCATGTTCACATTATTGTAACTCATACAAGCTTTCATGTAAACCTAAATATTCTGGAATTGAAAGTTCAGATATGCCCAATATCCTGTGTAGAAAATGTTATAGATTTCAATATAACATTCAAAACAAGCACAAAGTAATAACAATGTCCTCTAACTCTCTAGAGCTTAAATTTCATATTTTTCTTATTTTCATTGTTTATTTGCAATAGGCCTATAATATGCAAATTAGATTCTGGATTTTCCAACTATTTTCAGTAAAATATAATCTCTCTTTCAAAAGCAACGCTCAGCACTTTCCTCTTTAATATATACATATATATATATATATATATACAATAGTTCCAGTGATGAAGTTAATTAGTGAAAAAAGTAGTAAAAACACTGCAGGAATGCAGGGATGTGTTCACTGATCAAAACCAGTGACTCGATGTGTTTAAAGGATACGTCCAGGTTCCTAATACTCATTGAAATCTGTACCAAATTACCAATGTGTAGAGAAGAATAAATTATCCCGTTCTACATCAAACTTTAACTACGATACGTATCAGAATCTTTGCACGAATTGACCAAATAATGAATATTTTTTAGGCTCGTTCGAAAGTATGTGACGTCATTCCGTAACAACTGTAAAGCTGTGGTCCGGTTTCACCACTGTTCACACGTACTGTATAATCACACACGCTGTCCGTAATTAC
>JAODAG010337531.1:9177-21145 GCA_027574785.1 Orphnurgus asper
TGTATATTTCACATGATCTTTAATTGAATGGTACATATCCCATGTCTTTTGTATATTTCACATGATCTTTAATTGAATGGTACATATCCCATGTCTTTTGTATATTTCACATGATCTTTAATTGAAAGGTACATATCCCAACCCATGAACAACCCAAGAATTGTGATAGATTGGCATACAGCTGGAACTACTAGCCTTCTCTGAAGTTGGTTGTTGGAGTGGATATTACCATAAACATTGATCTCCAGCAGAATGGTCCATTAAATCAATAGATATTTATTACTGATGATGGTTTTGATGACCCCATCATTTGTATTATGGACTGGGTCATGTCGCATTAACTTTGAATTGTACATTACATAATTTAAACATGATTTAAACTTTAAACAGAAATTTCAAAGTTCACAGACGATTTGTAATACATCACATTTTGCAACATTCATATGTCACAGTGTCAGTCCTTGTTATCAACTGATGTTTTTAACTGATGACAGTGGCTGTAATACTGTCATTTTGCTGTAGAATAGCCAGATAGAGATAGACAGGAATATAATAGCCTACGCTTGGCTAAAATACTTACGACAATATCTAGCTCATATCTATCAACGTCTTCACGATCAAGTGTATCTCCTACGCTGAGTTCTCCAGTCAAAGCATCAACAGCAAATTTACCTGAAAGAAATGATCATTGCAAACAATTGTAAAAATGGTTACAATAGTGTCTAGCTACACAGTATAGGTGTACTCTCATAGTGTAACTTATCATGTTAGGATGTAACATGTGAACAATGTAGTGTAGTCTGCACATCATAGGTTTACCCTCATAACTATATTATTATGTTATAGCATCACAGGATCTCAACAGCTAAAGACAGGTTGAAACTTTGATTACAGAAGTACTTTCAAAGACAATTCTTCCAACTTCGTTTGATTTGCGACCCAGTAGAAACCATGCCTGCAAATCCCGACTGAACAAATTTGACTTCAGTGTAACAAGAATTCTTCTCCCTCCTCGCAGATGCAGGACGACCTAACCAAACAAGTCCGAATAGGTTACAAACCTCCATAGCTGTCCAGAAGGTAGAATGTAAACTCCTGGTCGCCGTTGCCATCGCTAGCTCTGAGCATACAGAGGGAGACATTGCTTCCTCCGGGGCCCTCTTCTGCCTCTGCTTGGTCGCAGTCGCTGAGATCGAGAGCAGGGTCCTCGTCGTTGATGTAAAGGACGACAAGGGTGACCTATGGGAGCGATTCAGGCAAAACTGATTGATTAATCATCAACTCGTGACTGCTATAATTAAGTCCATAGATCTATAGGTTTTACTTCTCAGAGGAGGCCTAGGAGCGTAGTTCTGATCATCGATCGACACTCAGGGTGACCTACGGTATAGGAGCGATTGCAAAACTGATTAATTAATTAATCATCCAGTATAGGCTACTAGAAGTTCAATTAGGTGCAGTTCCGAGCATTGATCGGACTGCATTATCAAAATGATGTCACTGATAAATTGTGATTGTGAATGCAATAGAGAATCTGTTGCATGGAAATTCCGCCATGATTCTCATTTCAACATTGCGATTCGTCACATTTTGTAGTGGGGATTTATTCTGGCCAGAATTTGTGACATTAGTAACATTTCATTTCATACTTACAAGGGTCATATGACTGACTGCCGTATATGTGTAAAGTATGTTTTGGAATCCGGCGTGCCAGATATTCATGATGGAGTTTAATTAAGGGCAAATCAGATACTTCATTCGGTACTGTAGTTTCTACATCCTTTCATCTTGGGGGCCCATGCACGTACCCATATTGTACAATGCGGGTTTCGGGATAACGGCCGTTAAATATTATCTCACGGCCGTACCTCGGAACCAACAAACATAGGAGAACTTCGATTTCGCTTCCCAACAATATTGGTCGCTCGATAGTCTACACATTCAAGATTTCAACCTTTCTGCTGTAAACATTAAATGCAATTTCTTTAACTGCGAATACTCATAGCATATTATTCCTAGGCGAGGGTATAGAACACCTGTGTTATTTTTTAATAATTAGATCCATCAAGAGAAACAAAATAAAATCGGTTTCTGACTACATGTAGACACAAAAGGGTCTATAGTCCTTTCGGTAAACAAAATGTACCATGCATGTTAAAACTACAGTACCGTAGCGAGTGTCAAATATTTTATTTATATACAGTACATTGATTACATTGATTTACAGTACATTGATAGATGGAAATAAATCCTGGGAGTGCAATTATAATTAACAGCCTACAGAAGAAACAGATATTTTAGTTATATATTCAGTTTAGAAGACAACATTTAGAGAGAGATGGGAACACAAACATACAATGAATCATCATGGCTGCCATAAAGGAACACTGACACTCTTCACCACATCTATTGGCAACATGGTGCAGTGAACGTGGTCAACAGGCCATTGATGCTGGCAGGCTGTGGCTCTTGTTTCCTTCACCAACTAGTGGAGGCATTTAAGACAATAGCGAACTTGTTTGAATTTTAGTGAGAATTTAGTAGCTTCAAATAACTCCATATCTTGTTCTCCGCTTGAAACGGAACGTGTCTAAGACGGGACTCACTTCAAACTCGGAGGAAAGCGTGCCGCCGACCTCTTGAGCTGTCACGATGAACGTGTAGCTGCTCTGTGTATCGTAGTCTAGCGGGCCGGAGAATGAGATGAGCCCCTGAAGTAGGATAACGTAGGATTAACGACGGTAGCGGCAAGAATGGACGTATGAATTAATTACAAACAGGTGTAATTAGCATGTCCGGCTCATCCCAGCATTAAGTGAAGTGCAGCCCAACAATAGGCCAAAAAGTAATTATTAACTGTGCATTCATGGTTACTCAATAATACCTTGTAGTACAGTATGTGTATCAGCTAGACCTCAAATGCACCGCCGTGTTAGTATCAATCTTGTAGTCATGGTTACTCAATGAGCAGCATATGTTTGTATCACTGACTAGTCCTTGTATGCATTGACTTCTTGCTCAATGAGCAGTATATGTTTGTATCAACTAGTCGTTGTATGCATGGACTTGTTGCTCAATGAGCAGTACCGGTATATGTTTGTATCAACAAGTCCTTGTATGCATGGAATTGTTGCTCAATGAGCATTATATGTTGTATCAACTAGTCCTGGCATGCATGAACGTGTTGCTCAAAGAGCAGTATGTTTGTATCAACTAGTCCTTGTATGCATGGACTTGTTGCTCAATGAGCAGTACCGGTATATGTTTGTATCAACAAGTCCTTGTATGCATGGAATTGTTGCTCAATGAGCATTATATGTTGTATCAACTAGTCCTGGCATGCATGAACGTGTTGCTCAAAGAGCAGTATGTTTGTATCAACTAGTCCTTGTATGCATGGACTTGTTGCTCAATGAGCAGTATGGCTGTATCATGTCTTCTGTCTGCAGGAGCAACTTTATGGAGTGAAACAGCACTATGAAAACTCCCAGCCATGATATAACATGCAAACACTAAATATACAGTTGACATTTCAACAAACTATAAATGTAGCCTAATGGTTTTGACAGATCCTTTCCCGAGGGCAGATCATGACCCGGAAAATTTAGGTAATTGACAACTATAGAACGATGCTTTGACAGTGGTAGCGAAAGGTTACTACAGGAAAGAGATAATAAATGTAAGAGAATGCTTAACTAGCAAAACAACCAACCATCAATAATTGTACCTGACATAGAACAAAAACTATAACTTGAACTAAAGTGCTACCAGTAAGAATGGCCGGATCTCCAAGGCGTGATTGTAGTAATAGTTCAAACAACCAATATGGTTCCAATCAATAATACTAGCTCTTCTTCAGTGCTTGATCAGTGCAGTGACAATAATTAGTAACTTAAATGTGAAAATTGAACCTTTTATTCATTATGTACTTACAGTGTTTTCGTTAATGGAAACAACACCTGGGTCATTTGGGTCAATGGAGTACAAGATTTCGAGCTGGCTGATGTCAGGATCAATGGCTGTTATCTAAGGAACACATATAAAATATAAATTGTTGATATCAACACAAAGGTCAGTTGGGTCAACGGAGTACACGATTTCTAGCAAAAACAGCTAAGCAGTAGTTTTAGGTCTGCACCTAGTTTCTGTCTTACATAATTATGCAACCAAACGTAAAAATTGGGTGCGCGATACATATTTGTCACAAAGTTCACAAAACATCCGAATAATTGATCTTGATTAATGTGACAGGCAGCTTTACATAGTAAACATTAAATTTAATGGTTCTGTCAAGACTAGAATTATTGTAGAGAAAGGAGGCAACATAATAGCTTTCAGTCTCTTTGTCTTTAAAGAGACATTTCGGTTGAAAATTTAAAAACCTAAAAAAAGACGTTTTACTCCAAATTGAAAATAAATGGTACTTGGTAATTCCGTTACTGTGGGAAAGACTCACTTCTGTATAACACATAGCTATATAGATCCAACTAAAAATTACAACGCAATGCAATCTATCGGATGCCGGTTACTACATTTGCTATGATCGATGAGTTGCGAGGGAAGGGTGTCAAGAACAGAGAATTTAACTTGATTTAACCTGATTTGGTATTATGATAAGACATGCATGCATAGAATTAGCGATACAAACCTGGAGTGTTTTGGAGGTCTCATTCTCGTACATCTCAACCGTATTTTCACCGGTGATGTTCGGTGGGAACTCATTCGAGTCGATGACTTCGACAACCAAAACGTCTGATTCCTCCTACATTGATAAAGGAACAGCAAATAAAAATAAAATATTGTAATGTATATATGTATGTATACATATATATTATATATATATATATATACATATATAGTACATATTATATATATATATAGCCTATGTATATATATATATATGTATATATATATATATATATTATAGTACACTCAATTCAATTCAATACCATCAATTCAATCAATATCATCAATTTAATCTATGGCTTTCTCACGTAATTTTTCTTGTAGTAACTTTTCTTAAAATTCTACTAAACATCTATTGGCATGTGATTAACATAATACGGCATTGAAACGTCTGCAGCTCTCATCATCTTGAGAATAATTACAGATATCGAATAGTTTATGTATATAGATAGTAATTAAGTTAGTGTTTGTATTAGACAATGCTGCTAATGTTGTATTTTTCTTATTTCTGAATCGATTGTAATAATCTTTCTTCAGAACATAATTTTTCTCATCACCAACCCCCCCCACCCCACCGCCCACGCTACTCAACATTTTTTATACACACGCTATGCCTTTGATACAAACTTAGGCGATCATATTGTGCGAAGAAGCTATGTAGCAACTTTGTACTGTCCCAATTAACTGCCATAACTTGCCAAAGATCCTTTTCCTACCTACCTACAAAGTTGTTTCGATTATCTTTCAAACTCATTACGTGCAGTCACATAAACTTACAAATTGTCCGTCTGTGACGATGACATGAATGTAGTACAGGAGCTGGTCAGTCTCTGCATCGATTTCTTTCACTAGGGTTAGATCCCCGCTGACATCAGAGATGGAGAAGACAAAGGCAAAAGACAATTTTAAACAGTATTAATTAGGTCAATGGTCCACTCTATAAGTTTGAATTACACAAACATATAATTACACATGGGACCATATATTAGTTGGGGACAGCCACCTGTGCCGAAAAGGATCACTGCATATAAAATCACTGTAATATGGTGTGATATTGGATATATATGCCCGTATGTTATAACAGTCTAACACATTTCTGATTACGGATGCCACCTTGTGTTAAAGGTTAGTTTGCTTGCTCTTTCCTCAAACGACTGAACAATTGAGTCTGCGTAAATAAAGCAAGCACGCTAGAAAAACAACCCACCAGACCGATGGAGTATGCAGCAATATCGTCAACGATCTCCGGGTTTCCCCATATTTCTCCATATTTCTCCATTCCAGAGCAGAAAGATGAACATTAAACTACTCTGTACTTTTGCGGTTCCTTATAGTTGTCACGTTCAACAACACTATAGCTCATACTATAGCTCATTGTGTTTTGACACAAGTGGCTTCCAAAAGCGACTCGAATTTAACGTGTGTTATAACACAGAGGCATATATATGCTTAACACCGTTCTTTTAAATAGCATGTTAAAGCAGGAGAGGCTATCGGGACAGCAGACATTATTGTATGGGAGGGGGGGGGGGTGATTGGACACTCACATAACTCAGATTACATGCTTGGTTGATCGCGCCAGCGTGATATCAGATCATAGCGATTTTATTACCATGAATGAGATGTGAACAAGTATGTAATTGCTTTTATATTATCTGTTTACCTCTCATCTCCTATTGTGAAAGTGTCTGTTAGATTCCCAAGGCTGTACTCCAGGGAAGACGATCCATCCCTGTCAAAGGCCTACGAAAAGAACATGAAATGGACTTATATAGCAATGGAGTAACTATGGCGACAAGAAGGTTTAAATAACATTCATTTGTAAATTACTCTCTCAAGTTGCTGTTACTAAAACTCTTTTATAGTGATTAAAACCACCATAGTAGAAAATAGAAGTATAGAGTCCATAGTAAAAGATATGGATATTGATATAGCTAGTCCATAGTAGAACAATTGAATACTGATATAACTTGTCCATATTAGAACATATGAATATTGATATAGCTAGAAACAGAGGATATAGTAGAACATATGAATATTGATATAGCTAGAAACAGAGGCCATATAGTACTATTAGAACATTATGAATATCGATATAGCTAGAAACAGAGTCCATAGTAGAACATATGGAATGTAATCCTACGGATATTGAATTCATAAGTATGTTACATTTAAATGTCATCTTCGCTATTTTTTGCATTCTGTCTTCCAAGGAGATATTGGTTGTTTAACCACTGAATCACCAGAAATTAATGCAATTATATAACAATGTTGTCGGCTGAAGAACTCTGGCAGCAGACTTAGCTCAGACTGGAACCCTTGATGGGTATACGTTCACCCTATGATTGCTTAGTATCATTTGATATCTAATAATTTGTAGGACTGCTGGGTCAGCAAGTAACCCTTTTCCAAATTGTAGGTTACAATTTTGTAGCGAACAAAATGTCACAGAATCCTCTTCTGAGACCACAATAATTAAGCATAATTAAGAGTACTCAACAGGTTTTAACACAATTTTAACATTAATTAATATATTTCTTTACGTAAACTAAACAAAGCCCTTTACGACAAGGTGTAGGGGATAAAAATGTTCGTACCTGGACCTTGTACACCAAGGCATTCACTTCAGCTAAGGCCTCCGAGAGACCGACCTCCGAAAACGACGCAAACTCTGGCCTGAACTCATTCAGGTCGACGACTGATACTTCTAAATAGGACACCGTCTCCCGGGGGCTGAGTAACAACATTGAAACGAAGCAAGGCGGGAGTTTAACGACAAAACAAATCATTCTATTGACAGTTTATACCTTACTGATCACCTGAGTTGATGCTCATTTAAAAGTAGTGGTTTATACCTCACTGATCATCTGAGTTGATGCTAGTTGTAATCATTAAATATTAGTGGTTTATTACCTCGCTGATCACCTGAGTTGATGCTAGTTTGAATTATTCAAGTACTGATGTATACCTCGCTGATCATCTCCATTAGCTGATAGTATAGTAAGCATTCAAGTGACCTGTATCGGTGCTATAGCTGGTCATAGTCTACGTATGTGATATAATGCATTCTAGCATACAGGTTTTCTTAAATGAATCTCGATCTTCAGTTTTTCTGAAGAACAATCAAGAATTTGAAAGAACAAAGCACCTGTCTCTCTGCAGCCACCTGTCATCCTTAGCAGAGATAGAGAGATTATACGCAGTATCAGTTTCATAGTCCAAGCCTGAAGTTGCAACAGTAACAACTCCCGAATCAGAAATCTGGAAGTAACCTGCCGTTCCCCGTGGCATCTGCATGATAATATCAAAGCTCATTCCATCCGGACCACCTTCACTGTTTAACGCCGTAACCTAAAAAAAAGTTACGAACGTTTTAGTTACGAGGATACGTAGATAAAATTGAACAGGGAGTGAGTAAGATTCCTACACATTAAATAGAAGCTGGCCTCATGGCCTAATAAAACCACAAATGTCCAACCCCCCCCAACAATTGGTAGACAAATATTCTACGAGGACGGCAAGACCAAAATCAGAAGATGTATTAGCATCTTTTGAAAATTCCAGTCCTCGTGAATCTAAGACCAATCAGTTCAAGAGAGCTTTTCGTTTTGTCACTTTTATCTTGAATCCTCACTCCAATCCTTCAACATTTCTGTATACATAATAAAATCAAATTGTGTCTTGAATAAGTTTAGTAGAATGGAGCTGAATTTTAAAAATCCCATGAGACAGACTGCAAGAACTTGCCATTGCCCATGGGCACTTTCTTGGATATTCTTGGGTAAGGAAGGCCAAGGAAAAGGCCCTGTTTACCACACCTACCTAAATCTCTACCTGAAATTTCTTGCCAGATCAGCCTTGTTTTGACAGACGTGCATTATCTGGCCGGCTACACCAGGACATGACATGCCGTCAGGTCCTGTCAATTGGCTTTGCCTGGCATTCCTGGGTCAAACCCTGTCTCTGACAGGCATTGACATTGAGTACACATGTCAGCCAGGGTTGTAGATCAAACAATAATTGTAACCTTTGGATAAGTTTTAAATCAAGCATGGAGTTGGTCACAATAAAGCGAGGGTGGTGTTTTAATTGGCATTAATGTTGGATAGATACATTCATGTCAATTAAAAACACTTCCCTCGCTTATAATAATGATATATATATATATATTGTAACTCCGCTTTACAACCCTGGCTTCAAATATTACCATTACTGTTGTTACTAAAATTACTACTAATGACAACACATTACACCCCCTCGCACCCAGCGTGTCATGTACCGTAGTCACATAATCCATGAAACCAGAGTTTTCGTCAATAGCAGCATCCTGGAATTCACTAAACACTGGTGTCAGACGTAGATTCTCCACAGTAACATTAACAACTTCAGATGAGTTCAAACTGGAAACTGCAATCTGCAGGAATTGGGATCAAAAGACAGGATATGAACAAACCAACCATTCCGTGGTAAATTGTATAATCTATTACATCTAGAACATCAACATATATATGTCCCTTGACCTCCGCAGTGAGTGTGGTTTTCATAGATCACACGAGAGAATTAATATAATTTATCACTTCTTCTTTGATATTTCTCACAAATTAATTTATATGCTCTTAATACTCATATGTGGGAATTGTCCTTTAATTGCAATCATATCGCATCACCATGTGGTCTGCACACTGATAAATAACACCCATGGACAGCTATGATTCAAAATAATAAGAACTCACCAGGAATGCGATCATACAATTCTGATCTAATGATGATCCATTTGTCTGTAGTATGAACATTTTGTGTGATATTCATTTAGTCGTCTGGATTGGTACTCACAAGGAATGTTGAGTGATTCTGGTCTAATATTCATCCATTCATGTTGATATAGGTTTGCTAAACTTACTAAGTACTCACAAGGAATGTTAAATGATTCTGGTCTAATATTGATCCAATTATCTTCATATAGGGTTGATAAAGATAAAGAACTCACCAGGTATGTTTATGGATGCTGGTCTAATAATGATCCATTTCTCTTGAGGTAGACATTACAAACATACTAAATTCTCACAAAGAATGTTAATTGATTCTGGTCTTATATTGATCCATCTGTCTTGAGGTAGGCAATATAAACTTACTAAATAGGCTACTCACCAGGAACGTTAATGGATTCTGGTATAATCCATTTATAAAGATAAAGATAAAACACTCACCAGGAATGTTAATGGATTCTGGTCCAATATTGATCCATTGGTTTTGAGATAGGCTTGATAAAGTTCTTCACATTGCTGACTTGTTGTAATGGGCTCTAGATAAAATGGGGTAACAGAAGGATCCACAATGGCCACATCTCCATTGAAACACTGTAATTAAAAACAAAACAGACAAGACATCACTGCATGTATCCTCCAGGCATATAAATTCCATTGTTCAGCTTTGATTTGAATAATCAAATAATGATGATATCTGGTTAACATTGACATACCACATCATGTAATACTGTATGTACTATTTGGTTACTATTTACACATCACATTCCACAATTGAAAGATTTGAAATGTTTAACCGTATATGTTTAATTTCCTAAACAAATACTATTATATCCTTTGTAATGAACAATATGGCTCCCAACCTGAACAACTAGAGCTTGCATTGGCAGATGTTACTGAACAAATTGTACAACATTCGGCCTTTATACAAAAGTTCTTCCACCTTTCTAAAGCGTTTGCCACTATTAATCATGCCATCCTACAAAGTAAATTAAATCATTATGGCTTTAGAGGAAGGACACTGGACTGGATAGATCATTCTATTTCTAATCGATATCAGTATACCTATTTACAAAAACAAACACTCTCATCTAGCAGAAATTCCCACATGTCCAGGTTCAATTCTAGGCCCTTTTATTGTATACGTCAATGACATCTGCCCTGTTTCTGAAAATTGCAAACGTCATTTTATTTGATGACGAAATACAATTATTTTCTTCCGATCAGATTCAAATGTAAATTCATTTCAGTTTCTTTAGAACTAGACACATTTAATGGTTTGCCGTCAATAAATTATCGCTCAACAAATATAGACAAAACATATTTAATTATAATTACGTAGCCTTTAAAAATTCCCGAACGCTTAATTGGAATAAAAACATTATAATGCGTGGGCAAAGTTTACATTACTAAATTCTTAGGTGTACATATTAATCATAAAGGGATTTTATCAAGATTGAAACAATTCTTGCCACAACACGTAATAATAGTCCATTTATCAAACCTTAGTGGTGCCACGTATTTCATATTGTTTCATAATTTGGTCTTAATCAACTTATTATACTACAAAAAGAACGCCATCCGTCAAATATCATATGCTTTACCTCATGATCGCACATACCCTCTTGTTAATAATCAAAACTGACTGAAAATGAATGACATAATGTGTTAACATTGAGGCTTTCACTTAATAGGTGGCGGACTGGACTCATCATAATACAAGATATGCCAATAATAAAAATAGAAACCTCTCCCCTTTGCCAAGTCAACTCACTGGTCAGTGAAAAGATATCCAGGGTGTAATTACCTCGTTTCCCTGCAGTTTAAACTGAACATTCTGTTTTCGACATGTAATATTTATCATTATATCTCTAATGAGGAAATTAGGTCATGTGAAGGAACAAATAGGCATAATTGTTGCAAGACGAACGTGGCAATTTTCAATAATGTTCTTCAGGAAGGTGATTTTTGTTTATAAAAATGGTAATTTACTGTAATGAATAGGATAACTTACGTAATAATGGTAAATACCGACTTACCGTATCACTATCGTAGGCAGTAATAAGAAGTTTCTCGGTTGTGTTGTAGTCATAGACGTAATCATCATCGTCATCGTACCGACCAATGAACACAGACGACGATTCAGGGTCCACAGATCCAGGGATATCAACTGGTGGTTCTGGGAACTCTGGATCATTGACATCAACATCCAGGATGGTGATTACCAGCTGGATGTTAATACAAAGTAAAAAATACATAAGAGTGTGGGAATAGGAATTAGACCGTGAGGATGGAGGGGAATGGGGAGGGGGAGGAAGGAAGGAAGACACAGGGTGTCATCAACTAAGAGACTAGATTTGAATCTCAGTCATCTGAGGGAATCTGAGGTTGGTCCTGATAATTAATCCCTATAATGATACAAGGTCTGGGCTATATATACAATCTCAACTACTCTACCGCTCCAGAAATCGACACATGTATAACCGCGATGACCGACTTCGTCATAATATATATATATA